>JBBPCY010034448.1:0-13930 GCA_037974405.1 Brachyalestes nurse | reverse complement strand
CTTCACTATACTATTCTTAAGTATATAAAATATAGTATATAAAAAGTAAACTTCAAGTATACTGCCTCAGATTTAGTATAAAATAAGTAGACTCATAGTATACTTGAATAAACTACCTTTTGCTAAGGGTAGGTAGCCCGGCAAGGTAGGCGGAGCCGAGTGAGTGATGAAAAAGAAGGAGGAAGGTCACTCTAACCACCGAAAGAGAGTGAAGCCAATTGTAGTCTCTTGGACTCCTGGCCACAGGTGTCTGCAGTACCACTACGGATTGAACCCGCAACCTCCTAATAATAGGGCCAGTGCTTAGACAGTTGTGCTATTTCTGTCAGTTTCTGACCACAGAACTGATATTGACTGTATATTGTTGGGTAGTGGACCTCTCTCACCCTGGCTGTGACAATGAGTGTAGTAACCTCTACAACACAGCCTGATACACTTGTACCACCACTATATACACTTTCAAGCTCCTACCATGTCAGTGTCACTGCTGGGTTGTGAATGGTCTACCACCCAAATAATATCTGGTGGTTCTGTGTTCAGAACAAGCAATGATGAATGAGGAGTGGCTATCAAATCGATAGGTGGAGCTCAAAGTGCAGAGTAGCAGGTTCTAATGCACAAGACAGTGGGATCTTTTGTTTCTTGTGCTTCTAAGACATGTGGAATGGAAGAGATTAGGTTAACTAGGATGTGACCACAAAAGCGTGTAGTGCTCCATCCGTAGCTGGAAGTGCTTCAGGGCCATTTACCACTTTTCAGGCACAACATAGATTGATTTTTACTTCTGTAAAATACTTTAAGAGCCTCCATGACGCATTGTTTAACAAAGAGTTCATATGAAACTGTAACTCAGAAATGTGCTTTCTAATGGACAGCTTGTGGTTTCAGCTGTACGTACAAAAATGCATCATGGTTCCATTTGTAACTATTTACTTTCAGTGCCTCAGAGGTTGGCTGGTGGAGGTCACACAGTGATGCACTGCAGATTATCTTTTCATCTAGTCACAGAGTCAGCAAAACATCTGCTAACTCAGCAGCAACACAGTAAGACATTTCTTTGCAATAAAAAAATATACAAAATATACACAGATAAACAGTTGAAATGTGGATAATAATCTCTCTGCACCCTTAAAATAAACAATTCTATTCCTGAATGCCATCATTATGTGCATGAGTGGCAAAATACAAAATGATGAATAAAATGAATAAAAAAGAAAAACAAAAGATTCCTGAATGGATGTATTCTCATGAAATCTTTATTTAGTATTAAACCTTTAGGTTATGTGGAGGTTCCCTGGTGGTTTTATGTACCAAAAGCAGCCATGACTGTTTTCCATATTCACTTTAGCACTCACAATTAACCAGGCTGTTTTATCACTGAGCCTCTAAGAGCTCAGTTCTGATTGTACTGCATCTCTTTCAGAAAGAACCAGGGCTTAAATACTCCTCATTATCTCATCAAGAATTGCAGCGGCTAAACTACAATAGGCTGCGTAGACAGACATTTGCATATGCTTCAGCTTTTGACATCACAAAAGTAATGAATTTTAAAATTGTGGTTATGGCAGTTTCCCTGTATGGACTGTAAGAATTGTGGAATGACAAGTATGTTTTGAAACATTACATACTACAAACTCTTTTATTAAAAAAAATGTCCAGGACAGTCTTTTTAATGATACGGGCTGTTTAGAGTTGAAAAAGGTTCTTCAAATTTGGAAATTTAGAAAAAAAAATTCACTTGTTCTTTCGGGATCCTAAACTGGTTCTTCTAAAGCACTGCAATACAGAACCATTTCAAGCACCTTCATTTCTAAGAGTGAAGCATCGACAAGGAAGTGTCCTGGTTCAGCTCATAAGTGTAGGGCCACAAAATTACTTTCACAAATATTACTTTACATTTTACAGCATTTATCAGACACTTTTCTCCAAAGCGATTTCCATTCCCTAACTACAGGGGGCAGGCTCCCTGGAGCAAGTTGGGGTTAAGGGTCTTGATCAGGAACCCAGTGGTGTGGTGATGGTAGGATTCAAACCCATGACCTCTTGATCCAGAGGCAAGTATCCTACCCACTAGGCCACTCCTACCCCAGTGTACCTTCTTATATATTAAAAACAGACAAAAAAGCCTTGATGTGACATATTTAAAGACCTGCATTACCACTGATCTAATCATGTGTTTGTTGGACCAACGCCTTGATTTCACCCAAACACCCACAGAAGAGTCTGCAATTGGTCAATAAGTCCATAATATGGTTCAGGCTTATTTGCATAATGTGGAGTTCTGAGAAAGCAGTGAGGAGGCTTATATGATGAGAAAATGATACACTGAGCAGCCCTGGATGATGAGAGTCTGAGATTCAGCAGTGAGTAGAACTGTTACATAATATTTGGTTACTAAACATAATTACTTATAAAGAAGGCGAGAGTGTGAAAGAGGAGGGAAGGAAGGCACCTCTTGAATTTGCAGTCGGCCATCAGCGGTGACATCGTAGGCGGACATGAACCTGGCCTTCAGCTGCTGCACCTTCTCCTCTGTTATGTTCTCCTGAAAGGTGCGAGAGCAATACGGCAGTTATGAGGACCACCCAAACTCTGTTTACCCACCACACACTCACACTTATGTCTCACAAGTGCATTCAGGCAGTGACTTTGCAGTTGGATGTTCCTTTATGGCGTTTTTCCTTTAAAACATTGTTGTTGTTTTTTTTTTAAACAATTTGCTGTTTCTTGTCAAATATGTGCCTCTAAAGTAGTCACAGAGCAAAATGAACTCCCACAGCCTTCCGCAGAGGGTAGAATTAAATCAAGTGCAAAATGGTTTTGTGCAATTACAGGCATAAAACAAGTTCAGCATCATGTCCTGGGATTAGTGTGTGCATTATGAATGGGTATTTTAACAGACAGCAAATGTAGAGACACAACTTTCACCAAAAGATAAGCACAAAAAAGAGCACAACAGTTGGAATTCTGTATCACTGCATTAATGATTTATGAAATTCTGCTGTCTTATTCTGTAGGACATGGTTGTTAATGGGAGGCTACACTTTCACTTTAAAAGCACACAGTTCACAAAAATGACAAAATCGTCTCAACCATCACCACATTTTTGTGACAAAACTGTTAAACGTCCTTTAACATGTCTTAGATCTGCCTGCAAGAGAGAGCAACTCTTATTTTAGAGGTGCCACAGGACAATTTTGAGTCATGCACAGCCTGGCAAACACATATCTGGACTTGTAAAACAAAGAATTTATATGAAAACAATAATGAAATTCTTATGAAGTATTTGTGTATACTGGTTTGTTGTATGTATAGTATGTTTAGAAAATAACGCATGCAAGGATGTCGTTTGAAACAGGTTATGAACTGAAAAGATTAAAGGACATGGGATAGAATGTAAAATAAAAAGAGGCATGTTAATTTATATGTAACTTGCTTAATTTTGTGTAGATCTTTTGATGCATTGGCACAGTTACAAAAATAGCGGGCCTTTACAAGTCTAACCTCAGTTTCCTGAAGATCTAGACTGAGACATCCTGTGAAGAACCATTTTAACATGATGCAGTTTTTAACACGCGCAAGCATAAAAAAAGAGCTTAAATACAACTCATATAGTGCAATGCAGCTCTCGCCAAATAAACATTCTGCCTATGTAAACAAATGTCAGCCAGCATCTTCTGTGATCACCTGATCTGCTCCCCTAGGAAGAATCAAGGCCAATCTCATAGCAAACAGTGAAAATACAAACCAAGAGGAATTTAAAGGAACTGTTTCCACCCTCACATTGTTTCCACCTAATCTCTATAGTACTCTAGATTTCCTCAGTAAGCAAAATAAACACAAAACACACTTAGAACAGAAGTCACTGGGCAGTTCCTTAAACATCTTCCCGCTGGTTGCAATAACAACTGTGTCTTGACTGCTTTTCTGTCATCTTCTAAGTAGGGTCATGAAGAATTAAGATGTTCTGTTTCGTATATAATTCTATGCAGGTGAAGCACATGGAGATGACTTTCCTTCATTATAACTAGTGATGTGCATGTCTCATACCTCCGGTTTCAATTTTGTCATCATGTGGCGAAAAAATGCATCCAGCTCCTTCCCCTCAATGTAGCCATTATCTGAAACACAGTTGTTTTGAAACAGATTTCTCACACACCTCATTACACCTCAATACGTGAAGAAGCTGACATATTTCCATTTAATTATGTGTTTTTATTTTGCTGAATGAACTCCTGCATGCATGTAGTGAAGCTCCACACTCACCGTCTGCATCAAAGTGCTGCCAGATCTGCAGAAAGCCTGCCGCGTCCAGGTTGTCCAGAGCACAGTCCATTGCAGCAGGTTGGGAAAGAGCTGACACTCTAATAGACGATTGAACTAGACAGAGCTGATACTGCGCACACACACACAGGTTAAGAGGAAAAGTGAGGCAGCAGCTGTTCAGCAGCTTCACCAGACACTGTGTGGAAGTAAGTGACTGCTGCTGCTCGACCACAAGCGAAACTCCACCTCCTTTTTTTCTTTTTTCTCCTTTCAGAATAGAATTAGATGTGCCTGAAGCAAGGCAGTGCCTTACCTACCAGCTAACCTTAACTGATTATAATTTTGATTCGATTTTCCTTAGCTTATTTTGGATATTATATATTATATCTGAATCAGGTTCATCCTCAGAATAAGATTTACAACTAAAAGCTTTTTAAAACAATCATTTGTCCTCCTCTGTATAGGAAAAGGTCTATAGCACAGCCAGTTTTATGTATTTAGTTCACTTCTTTATTCTCTCATCTAGTTCATTATCAGGATTTACAACTTTGACCATTACACCAACAAGTATTGGTGACACTGCATTCAGGTACATAGACATTCATATGGAGTTGGTCCCCCATTGCAGCTACTATAAAGGTTCCGCCCCCCCCCCCCTTGCTCTGGACTCTGAGGGAAACTTGTTTTTCTATAATAAACTAGATAAAACCTGAATACCTTGCAGAGGCAAATATCTTTGCTTTTGTATTTGATTTGATTACATTAATGTTTAAGTTGATATTTACAGAAATAATTGAACTGCAGCTGTGTGACTGTGTTAAAGGGAACACTGCTGTTAAAAAGCTCCTCATCTGTTTAAAGTGTTTGCAAATCAAATGTTATTGCACTTTTGTTCATATAGCAGTAGTTTAAAAGTAAAGGTGTGCAAAACACTTTTGAATACATTAATTTTGCATATAACACGATAATCGCGATTCAATCTTTTGTTGCCTAGCATTAATATGTATATATATATATATATAGCTTTTGTAATTTATGGGAGTGTGTCTGTGTAAAATGTGGATGTCACTATTGACCATTGACCACACTTGATTTAAAAAAAAAAAAAGTTTGGAGAAAATAAAAAATATATATTTTATTTAATAATACATATATTGGCAGAGTGTGAGCATGCGCGACTGCTCTACACACACTACTGTACTCACAACACATATGGAGCCGTTTCTTACATTTTACACAGCTCACACTGAAATAGTCCATAAAACAAGAGCAACCTGTGCATGGTACACACACACACACACACACACACACACACACACACTGCCACACATTGTGCAAACAGAAAAAAGGAAAAGGTGATCTTTATTTTTCCATGTCAGATATAACATGAAAATCACTGACAGGTGAAGTGAATAACATGTCTTATCTTTTTCAGTGGCACCTGTCAAGGGGTGGAAACCGACGTGTTGGAAGGAAAAATAAGAATCTGAGCGACTTTGACAAGAACCAAACTGTGGCGACTTGATGACTGGATCAGAGCATCTAATAAATAGCAGGTCTTGTTGGGGGTTCCTGGTGTGCAGTGGTCAGTATCTACCAAAAACACTAAAATAGCTCTGACCCATTGAGACATGGACTCCACAAAACCTCTGAAAGAGTGCTGTGCCATCTGGCACAAGGTAGGGCTTCCAGGGTCAGACTAGTTTTTCAGGCACATCATAGATGTTTGATCAGATAGAGATCTGGAGAATTTAGAGGCCACGTCAATACCTTTATCATGTTCATCAAACCGTTTAAAGTTCTGCAGCGTAACAGGATGCATCATCCTGCTGAAAGAGGTCACGGTCATATATATATATATATATATATAAATAAAAATAAAAATAAAAATATAGTTGTAACGTTGACATGTACCACCTATCTAACCACCTTTGCTGACTAACTACACCACTTCCTGGCTATGATATTCTCTAATGACAGTGACCTGCAGGACCTCGGTTTTACAGAGCACAGTCCATTTCAGCAGGTTGGAAAGAGCGAACACTCTAACAGACACAGAGCTGATACAGTACACACACAGGGAAAGAGGGACTAGTCATTATTCTGAATGATAACAAAACGTTTTTTAAAATGATCATTTGTCCTCCTCTCTAAATGAAAATGTCTATAGCACAGCTAGTTTTATTGATTTTATTTCTTTATTCTCTTATTCAGTTGATTCCCAGGATTAACAACTTTGACCAGAAAATTGGTTTCCATCAAAACACTCACAAAGGGGTGGAAGCTAAAACATGTAGATAGATGCTTGATCAGATTGAGATCTGGAGAATTTGAAAGCCAGGTCGACACTTCAACTCTTTATCACGTTCATCAACCCATTTGAACAAGCTTTGCAGCGTGACAGGATGCGTCATCCATCTGAAAGAGGTCACTATCATTAGAGAATATCAGTGATGTTTAGTTAACTCGTCCGTGTCAAAGTTACATCTGCATGAATGACCGGACCCACGGTTTCCCAGCAGAACATTATACGTCTACACATAAAAGGCTGAGGAGGGAACTCCAGGATGGGAATGGGTTACCACGGATTTAAAGTATTGTATCATAACAGTGTGCGTGTAACTCTGGACCAAGACGTCATGGGTTTGAATCCTACCTTCAGCAGACCACCACTGGGTTCCTGAGCAAGACCCTTAACCCCAATTTGCTCCAGGGAGACTGTCCTCTGTAGTTAGGGAATGGAAGTCGCTTTGGATAAATTCGTCTGCTAAGTGCCATGAACGTAAATGAACGTAACATTACTGCCATCTTGTGGTCAAACTAAATATTGAAAATGGAGGACACTTCATCTGGACTCCAGTAAATATCAGAATGACCCTATTCAGTATTTAGTTAGGATAGAGCCCCGCCTGTGGCAGATCAGTCCAAACCGCAGACACGGCCTCGCTTAGATGACATCACTTTCACTATGAAACACAACGTACTTAAAATGTGCTCAACCCTACCTTAATTTACTACTGAAAATACACCAAACCCTTTAAGTGGCCATTAATTTGTGAAACGATCCCTTAATTTGACCTTAAAAGTGGATTTAAGGCATAAGCGTAAATCTCTTAATCCTACACATGACATTAATTCAGGAGCTTCTATTATTTAAGGGGTAATTTTGAAAAAGGGAAAATTCAGTAGTTTTACCCCTTAATCAGCCTTAATCTGTGCCCTTTTCTACTTAATTTTCCTTAATTTCCTGGAAATTGTCAGAATTAAGGTCATTTTAAGGGGTTTGGTTTCGTAGTGTTTAGAGTCCGAAATGAGTTCAAAACAAACCAGGCTTATTAAACGTGTAAAATCAGTTTTAATCAGCTTGGTAGAAATATATCCAAAAAGAAAAACGTCCACAGTCTATAGAATGCATGAGTGAAACATGTTAGAGTTTGATTATCACCAAAACCAGATCCAAAATACTGCATAACACAATAAGCAAATCAAACACGTCCGCTGGTTTTAAAATAATACAGGATTTCATTATATTATTGTAACACTGAAGAACCACACTCATTTAACACGGTTGCCCTTACCCTTACAGAATAAAAATAACACAAAATCATTCTGCCAAGCAGTGTGCAATAACAAAATTAATAGAAATTCTTTTCGCACAATATGGACAAAATGTACATCCTAGGTAAAGAGGAAGAGCCAGTCGTACTGGATTAAAAAGGAAAAGCACCACCAACCATCATGTATCAATCATAAATTATAAATTATGTAGCTGTACAACTTCCATTGCATTTTCTTTCTTTTTTTGTTTGTTACTGTGCTTAGTACCTTACAAGATCTGTGTACATGTACATATGTGTGCATATATACTGCATGTTAATATTTCAAGCTTGTATATATATTTAACATGTGCATATGCACACACACACACACACGTAAGAAAGCACATTACGTATATACAGAAGTGGACATCACATGCACGTGGGACAGTGATTGGCTGTTTAGGAGCAAAAGGAGCTGACATGAAGATTTATTGCAAAAATGGAAAAAAAAACTGTGCTGAGATGTCAAATTAAAACACAACCCGAGACAAAAGGCTGCTTTAAATAGTTTGGTGAAAAATACAATTTACACCTTTTCCCCCTACTTACCCCAAATGTAGTCACAAAGTTAAGAAAGGTTTGGAGTTGCTTCTATAGATTAGAACTGGAGCTAATGGCAGAAGTGGGGAGGTATGGTTCAGTTTTATAGCTCATAGTAAGTCATACTGAGCCCTAAACCACACTCACAAGTCTGCACAACCTTAATATAAGAGTTGCTTGCAACTTGAGCCGGTTTATTGATGTATTTTTACAGAAATGATGCAGGTCATTTATACCACTTCTAGCTCTATATGAAGGTCTATACGACTTCATACTGCCTTTTAGGGTTTGTTACCAACAGTAGCCTCACAGCAGCAGTTCTAAACTAAAGAAGCACCATTTAGACTGTGAAAATGTCTTTGTTGATTGATTACATCTGGAGTAAAGAGGAAACAATTGTAAATTTGATTCTTCACTGAACTATTCCTCCAAGCGGAAAAAGAAATGGATAAAAAGAGGCTGCTGCTCAGAAAGAAGGCCCAAGAAATCGAACTGCCGGTTCTATATCAGCTGGCACTGTGCCAAGTGATGTAGGGAGAGAAAAGGCCTTTTAATCCCACCTGCCCAAAAAGACTGAGACCAATTACGCTCTCTTCTATTATGGATAGGTGGTACTGGAATTCATACACTTAAGTAAACAGAACTACTTTTTTTTGCAAGAGCATTTGAAAGTTGGTCAAAACCCCCTAATAACAGCTTTGGTTAGACATTTTATGATGTTTATTTTATCTTAAGCCCACATTACTAGAGTGTGAACATTGTAGTTATCATAAAGTGACACATTTCCAACATTTAGACACCAAAAAAAAAAAAACAGTAAAATGCCCTAATGTGAGTTGACAGGTTGACAGGGTAAACATGCTAAAATTACCGTCCATGTTATTCGACTATATGATGCAGACGCAGGAGTCTTTAGGTTGAAAAATGTGGGAGTGTTCCATCAAGTCTGGTCTCACATTCAGGTTTTTTGAAGCCTTATTTGAAATGGATGGACTTTCCAAACCTTTCTGATTTATAAACTAGCAACTGAAAAAGGTTCCTGGACAAACGAGTTGTTGGAGAGTGAATTGGCCCTAAAGAGGTGACGGTTTTGATGCACACGGTAAAGAAATCATTCCCCGTATCTTTACTTTAAACGCATACAACAGGGGTTGTACAATCAACCAACATACACAAACACACACATACAGCGCTCAAGATGCCGTCAGTGTCCTGCTTCGATCGATCACAGTACAGTAGTAGAGTGGAGCTCTAAGGCACAAGGGCAGACAGTGACACATCTGGTGTCAGCGCATCCCCTGCTTTCAGAGAGTGAGTGAGGTTTCCCCACAGTGAGAAAACACCCTGCATGTTTGGATGTGTTTAACAGTGCTTCAGCCCTAGTTATTAGACAAATGAGATTATTAAAGTTTCCTGAAGCGAGACACTTCATACAGCGCATACACGTGCGTCCTGTGCCAGGGAGGAACACAGAATCAGACATACGCTACAGGGAACATGCATTTAGCAAGGTAACACACACACACATCCACACACGAACACACACACACACACCCTATACTGGGATTCCGGGTTGTTGGACTGCAGCATTACTTTTTAACAGTCTTGGAGGGGGTTCCTGAAACAGGCTGAAATGAACACAAAGTGATCCGGTCTCGCTCTCTCTCTCTCTCTCGGTCATTCCCTCCATCATACAAAAATAAAATCTTTATCCGTCTCTTCCCCCGAGTCGGCCGACTTGCTGCCCTGGCTCGAGTCCTTGTCTTTCTCGCCATTGGTCGCTTTGTCCTTGGCCTTGGAGCCGTTCTCGTCCGAGCACTGAGGGGCGTCAGATGAAGAGGACTTCCTTGCTGTAGACGACAAATGATCGAAGGAGACAATGTACTTTAAACCTGTGCCCAGTTTTTCTCTCCTCCATCATCTCTCATTTAAAGGATGTACTCATCTACCAACATTTCTGTATAATTCAATCATTAAGAAACAAAGTCATTCAGAGTGGTGAAATCCTGTGAGAGTCATGCCGTGGTGATAGGAAACAGATTTCCAAAGAGTTCTATGTCGCTAAAAGCCACCTCAAAGATTAGCTACTCAAAATAATTTTGAATAAGTTGCCTGCTGCTTGAGGCATGGCTTTATGATCATGATGGAATAAGCTCTTTGGCCTTCAATGCATTTGTGATATAGATGTAGAGAACTGTAAGGTGTAAAACAAAAACAAAAAATTTTTTTTTGGTAATATTTTACCTTTATCAATATCATTTACAACAGCACTGAATACACATATAAGTTCTTTGGAGATCTTGGATAGTAAATAAAATAGATCTATATTTGTGTGGTAGATGCTGTGAGCCCTGGTTCCTATCACCACTACTGTAAAGGAATCGGAGTCACTCCCTGTTTGGAACAGTGAATATATGAGGGTCACGGTTCTAACTGCCTAAGACCTTCTCCGCCTATTATGCGAACACTAAAAAATGCAGTGGATTTACTTGATTAAAATGTGCACATCAGTGATCATCAACTCTGATCCTGGAGATCTATCAGTAGACAGCAGAGCTTCCACCTGCTTGTAAGCTACACCGTATATTTTAATTTTTTGGGAGTAACACTAACAGTATTACACCAGATGGTGGTAAGCTGAATCTTCATTAAGACCTAATGTATCTTCCACGCCTAGTTGTGGTGAAAAACTGTTGAAAAAACTGTTGGTCCTTTTGCTTGTAAAGTGCTGCTGCTGAGGCTTTTCAACTTTTTGCTATTTTGTACTTTATTTATAATCAGTTATACCTTTGTATTGTTCCTTTCCATGTGTTTGGTAGCCATACTTAAGTCCACGCCTTGAACTCACTTCAAAGAGCAGAGCTAACAGCCTAGCAGCAGAAACGGACAGCAGAGATGTTCCTCCAGACCGCCTAGGCGGGGGAATGATAGGGTGGTCACTAAGCTTTGGAGGAATGCAGTCCAAAACGATGAAGAAACTAATGTTCATTCATCAGTGTGGCTGTAAGCACACATTCCATCAGTTTGCAAGTTTCACAGTTGCTGAAGTATCAATGCTACTCATCTTTTCATATGAACGTGCACCGCTTTTCTTCTTTGAAAAAATGCCTTAGCTATGACTGACTCTGCAGTTGAAACCATCTTAATAGGACACAGGAGAAAGGCGTACATCATTAAACATGAGAAAATGTACATGTAGAAGTTATCACCAAAAGTAAGTCAACTGAAGAAAACAACTGCAAGACATGCAAAACTGCCCATTGCCGACAATCTTAGTAAATCAATAACTGATACATGTTGCTGGCACACAAATCTAATGAAATGACAAATGATAAATGATAAATAAGATATGAATATCAAAAAATGAATTATGCCATGAACCTAAGAAACAGCTACAGAAAGCTAGGGACCACAAAACAGTGGTAAGTCCTGGAAGTTCAGTCGTGAATTCTCACCCTGTAGTTTAAATCAGTGTATTTAGCTAATTTCCACTCTTTTATGATAGAAGCAATCGATTACTAGTTCATGACCATTAAGTGCACCTGTATGTCAACTAAAATAGTATTTTGAAGAGTGAATTGCTATTTTTATACCGGTCACACTCGCTAGTGTTACTTTTATTAGCTCAGGAGCTATATCCTAATACTGGAAGATATATAATTTATAATATGGGATTATATTATTTTTATTATTATTATTATTATTATTATTATTATTATTATCATCATCATCATCATCATCATCATCATCATCATCATCATCAGTTGCAGCACTCTAATTTCGGGTTGATTCTGTATACTGTAGATATGGTGTAACTGATCGCCTTCTGCAAAACAAGGTATTTCTACAGTTTACTCAGGTAGAAATGATGCACATTTGAATCAAGTAAATTCAGTGCATTACTTTCTGAATGGGCTGATCAAACTCAACAGACATAACAAAACACAAACACAGACAAAACAACAGAATTCTGAATATGGATGTCCACTGGCAGTCAGAAAGAACTAATGTGTGTCTGATGTATTTATTGTATGTAAATGCTTTCACATCACAAATGCAACACATTCAAACTTTGCTGCCTCCTTTCCTTAAATTGACTTTCTGGACGGAGGGGAGGGGTGTTACGTTTTCAAACATTAATAGTTTCAAATGCCTGAACTGTGTGGCATCTTGCTTTGTCTTGTTAGGATATCTGTTATGTGCTGTTCGTTTTGACTGCCAGTTTATAAGAATGAAGATGTTTTCCAATCAACACCAAGACCACTGCCCTCACATGAATATTTTTAAATGACTAAAAGGGTTTGTGTCGGGTCTTTAATTAAATGTAAACTGTATTTCATTTTGGTCTAGATTGATAATGAATATGGAACAAATCATCGTTCTTGGTGTTATTTGGAAAAAAGGCCAGAATGAAGCTTGATTCACCACAGATTACAGGGATGAACCGGACTTCGCTCTGGCTGACTCCCCACTCTGAGGGAGGAGAGGCATGACGAGGGAGAACTGAAAGCTGATATGTGAGTGGTGGAGGTGTGAGGTCTAACCGGGCCGTGAGAGAGAAATCTTGGGCTCTTGCTCGTTCTCGTCCTCCGAGCGCGGTGGTGAGCCTTGCACTCTGGAGGGCGCTGCTGGCTTATCCAGCTCGGGGTCAGCTTTAAAAACGCTACCGTCTCCCACCGCGTCCGCTGCAGAGAGGAGCAGCACGCTCTTTAGCTGTAGCTAGCAAACTGATTAGCTTACGTTCAAACCTCCCTGCTGCTTTTAATAAACAAGCACGTTGTCTTTCTCCTTCTCCTGCTGCTGGTGGCGATGGCACTCGCTAATTTCACAGGAGTTTAGGAATGAAAGGAATCATGTTGTGAAAAATCTATTGAATATAATTTACCCCCTTTCCAAAATGTCATGATATGTTGAGTATGCTAAAATTTGGTGGAGCAATGAGTCTTATGTAGCTAAAAATCAATGGAAGTTTTAACTTCATACTTCAACTAGTTCCCAAAGTCAGAGCGAATCAGAAATTATAACACATTTTTCTGAAGCACTAAGATATTGATTTTTCTTTTTCATTTAAAATTGTACTATGTCTTCCTGTCACCATGTAAAAGTAATGAGTCATTTCTGATAACTATATAATGACACCAATTTGTACAGATATTTTTAGAAAATGTGTCTGTGTGTTTGTGCTGATTAGTGTGCTATATGTTAACATTACTTGTTCAGATACATTAGTCTTGTAGCTCCAGTGCAAAACAAACAAATAACACTGGCTAACTGATTTTTATGAAAGGTCTGTTTCATTGCAATTTTTGATGTTTCTTAGTCAAGTTTTGCAAGCTGATTCAGAAAATCACATCAGTTTTTTCCTACCTTCAAAAGTTCTAGAGATGTTTTTTTTATGTATATTTAGCATATACCAGCAATCCGCCTTTAACAGCATGAACGGAATCCGCTAAATATTAACACCACTGGGAGCAACAATGTTTATTTTGCATGCACAAATAAAGTAACGATGCAAATAACCCTCA
>JBBPCY010034437.1:0-10000 GCA_037974405.1 Brachyalestes nurse | reverse complement strand
TTGGAGATTGTGTTCTAAGAGACTCATTGCAGTTACAGAACAATTCATACCAAATCCCTGGACAGTAAGACTGAATAATAAACCTAGGGTTTAAGATGTCAAGTTTTCATAACAAAAGTACCGTTTATGGGAACACATCATAACAAGGCACACAGTGTGAACAGCCTGAAATTCTTTCTCTGCATTTAGCTCCCTAACCAGTAGACCCCCATAATCCTTAATGGCTTCTCTTGTGTCTTCTAGGTCTCTCAGGCTGCAGCAGAGCTTCAGCAGTTCTGTATCCAGAATGCGCTTCAGGATCCACTGCTGACTGGTGTGTCTTCCAGCACCAACCCATTCAGGACACAGAAGCTCTGCTCTTTTGTCTGATAGCCCACATCTACGCACCTGCAATCGGTAAGAGAGCTTTTAAAGGAAATAAGTAAATGAATAAAATGTAAAGGTATTCCATTTTGTCATTCATTGTTTTCTAGGAGTATCCGAGATACCTTTTGGTGTATGAGGTCTGCTTGTTTAGTTTTATTCTGGCTAATGTGTATATGTAATAGCAGTTAAATTTTTCCAACTGCCCTCATAGTATTGCGTTAGGCTTGTAGTTCCTGTGCAAAATGAAAATTTAACACCAGACTTGTCTCGATCGACTGCATTTAGACTGAGGGGGAAGCTGTGTAAATTGGAATTTTTCTTTGTTGAATGATTCATGTAAAAGGTACATTTTTTAGAATTTCTGCATAAATCAGAAGTTGTAAACAAACTCCACAGTGGTTTGATGTGCAATGGTTAATTGCAGAGAAACATCAATTGAATGTACTGCAGAGGAACTGCATTACTTATTTGCTCATGTTTTATTGTCAAATATGATCAGTGAACGTACAAGTCTTTCTTTAGGTGTCTTTGAGGATTATTTTGCTTAATATTGCCCTCTCCAACGTTAACAGGTTTTAAAAATTATACATTTTGAGACGAAACCATGACTGTTTCAGGCATCATATTCATAATGTTTTTATGAAATACCTTCCTCTGAGGGAGCTTTCAGGGGCATTTCTGACCTGGTAAGTTTCTCTGAAATGGAGCATTTAGAATCGAAACACATTGAATGGTGTCTTTTAAACATGTTTACCTTTTAGTCAAGCAGAAAAACGTAATTCTCATTTTTTTAAAGCATTTGGCATCTACTCGGACCCTTTGAATAGTGCAGTGTTGCTCACCCTGAGCAGGGATGTGAATTAAACTCCCTGCTGTTGAGTAAGCATACACCAGCTCAGCAACATGGCTGTTATTTTCAAGAGTGCTTTGTCCTGAAGAAAAGGTAATCTGAAATTATTAGGAGCGGTTAAATACACTCTTATTTTACTTTTCAGGTTTCTTTCCTGCTCCTTGTGACATTTCTGCTGGGAGAGAAGACTTAACCACTGCCATGACCTGTAATATAACCAGCAACAGTCCAGAACAGTTCGGCTCGAAAACCAGTACCTCATTTTATTGCCATACAAACCAGGATGCACTGGCTTCCTCAATTCGGGGGTCATGAGGCCGAACCGAAGTACAGAATTAAGAATTGACCTTTTTTTTTTTTGTTTGTTTTGTATTTTGTACTTGTACATTAAGTCACATGTGGATTCAGCTTGGACAAGCCAGTGTTCGTAGGTGTCTGTATGAAGACATCAGACTAACAAGCCTGCCTTAAGATGTGTTTTAGCAACGCTTTAGTTTGGTGGATTTGAATTTTGTGTGGCCTGGCAGTGGAATCTCAGTAATTTATTGTGCCTTTTTTTTTTTAAAACTGTGCTCCGTTTCTATATTGTCAGCCATAGGCTTTTTGTAACAAATAAACCAGGATTTGTATACATCACTGTGTTCTGGGTTTTTTTGTTTGTTTCTTACTAGTCTCTTATTAGTCCCACTTGTGGACATTATCTTATCTTATCTTTACAGACCTCGTTATGTGACTGTTTATTACCTGAACTGATATTGAGCTGTTACAATAAGTTTTCATTACATTAAAAGTCAACCTGTTATGTCACGTGTTATTGTAATGAGAACTTAATGAGAACAGCTCAATAACAGGTTGACTTTTAATGTACAAGCATGGAAATGTGATGTTTAAGCACACTGTAATGTGTTCCTTAAAAATGTGGACAGGTATTAGGGGGATGTGTATTAAAGTAAGACTTATCCTGTTATAAAGTTCTCATCTCTGTGTCTCGGGAGCCTCAAAACAAGGCTTGACACTAGATGTCGGAACATTACTGTGACAATTTGATTGCGCTTGGTTCTACTGCCCTCCCCCAGTACTGGGTTTATGACCCTCTTATTCAGCGCTTTGCACTGGGTGTGACCTGGATCATGTGTTGCTTCTCCAGTGTGTTTCTATAGAAATGATACAAACTTAGTGCTTCATTTGAACTCTTGGGATCCGACAGTACAAGAGCTGTTAGTTCAATATTTTAAAAAAATATTTCAAGCAGAAGAACAAAAGTACCAGGTCATAAAACTAAATTTACATTTATATTTATGTGAACTACTTGAGCACTGAGTATAACTATATACTTCCACTGTAGAACTGCAGTGATTTAGAACATTCCGTTTATCACCACATAAAGTTTAGTTTGTCTCTCCTTCATTTTCTGGATTATATTGTTTTGAAGAAATAAAATGACAGGACCGGAACAGCCCAAATTCTGGTAATGTGATCATTTTCATTACCATTAAAATTATTCAGATTTTTATAGTTCATTCTGCCCGATTCGACTGTCTTCCACTTTTACTTTATGTAAATTTTGGTTGATTGACTGGTTTTATTTGAATATAAGATTGTATCACACCATATTTTATTCTGTCAAAATAAAACCACTGTAATCTACATTTCAAATAATCTTGATTTTCACCAGCGCCTTAAACCCAATAAATGGTCAGGAGTCATCAATAGGTCCATCCATGCACTACAGAATTTTCTCTCAAAGCCATTGAGAATCCCTTCAGAGACTTTAGCTAGCAGGTAGCGCCAATCTCAACAGTCATTCTTTTGAAAGGAATAATTCAGCTTCAATTTGACTTCCACCTTCAAGACGTATCATTAGAAAGGCCTTGTCCTAGTCTTTAAACCGGGTAATCTCACTTCAGAGACTACTGTAGCATCTCTGAAAGAGACAAGTAGGCATGGTGACAACAGGTACAAGAAGATGGTTACATTGTTCCCTTCAAACCAGTGACAAACTGCATGGAGTCTTTTATGGTGATCTCATGATGTCCTTAACAGGATCTGCGCAGTAGACCAGTTCTGCCTGGAGATTTCCAAGAACCACACTTCATCCTGATTGACCTTACGGTGACCTCTTCACCGTCTTTGACCGTAAATACTTCACCATCTCTTTAATATTGGCGTCATCGGTGGTCTTCACCAAGTGCACCATCCTCCTGAAGCCGTCCTCCAGTCCTGCTCCGCTCATGGCCGAACACGGCTGGACGAACCAGGCCCTGTCGTGGCACATCTTCCTCAGGTTGAACTTGTCCGTGATCTCCGTGGCCGTAAAGGCCCCGCCCACGTCCTGCTTGTTGGCCAGGATGACCACGGGCAGGCCCTTGAGCGGATCGCTCTTGAGGATGTGCTCCAGCTCACTTTTGGCTTCTTGCAGGCGTTGCCTGTCTGAGCAGTCGACCACGAACAGGATCCCAGCGGTGTCCTGGTAGAAGTTCTTCCAGTGCACTCTCATTTTCTTCTGGCCACCCACGTCCCACACGGTCACAGCAATCTTCCGCCGCTTCTGCCTGGCGTCGATCATCTCCACGTTGAACCCGACTGTCGGAACCGTCTGGAAACGTTCGTCGTACTTGAGTTTGTAGAGCAGAGTGGATTTGCCAGACCCGTCAAGGCCCAGGAGGAGAACCCGAGCCTCGGGCAGCTTGGATCCTTTCAGGCCCATCGTTGCAGGGATCCACCGAGGTCTTTTCGCCGCTCTTCTGATTACACAGCCTGTTGTATTTCGTTACTGGTTGATTTATTATGTCCTTGGCCTCTTATCTCCACTCAGAGCTCTGTGATAAGGCAGCGGGGTCAAAGTGTGACAGCACCTCCCACAACTGTGGTGTTGGTTGTTGTTCATTCAGAAAATCATCAGGCATGGTAACGCATATATCAAGGGATTCGTATGTTACACCGCATGACATTATGCTCACTCCTTAGATCTACAGGGTAGAACAGATTGACAAAATGATGTCAGAGGAGATGGAATCCCACTCATTAATCATTAATGTGAATCAGATCCTCCTTCCATGCCATATTTCTGAGTCAGCTGAGCTTCTCTCCATGCTAGGTGGGTGTGGTGGGACAAGAAGGTGCAACATGATCTTACTGATTAATGTTACTATGCCCCGCCCACTGGTGCAGTGATGTAATCACTAGTGCAAAGTGATCACATCACTGTGCACCAGTGGGCGGGGCATAGTAATATTAACCAATCAGACTAAATGCACAAGTGATGTAATCTAAACTTAAAATATGTCTTAGAGGTGGAGCCAAAATCTGTTGGTTTGGACAAAAACAAGAATTTTGTCATTCCCAGACTTAAGAAACCAATGGCCCAGTTTAAAATCTGAGAATCTTACGTGTCCCAATCTTTTAATCATAACTATTATTTCCAACAATTGTATATAAATGTGGTCAGTGCAGGAAAATTAATCATGGAAATTAATAATCCATCCAGTTCTGTCAGTTATGACTCCCAAGGATATAAGATAAAAAATTACAAAATTGAAAATTAAAAACTTTTATTAATTTATTGTAAATGACCTCTTAAGTTGACCACCTGCATTACCTTCATAGCCCACCAGGGGTCACACTGTTTATAGTGTTTATTAGTGTGACAAAACTGTCGCAAGAAGTAAAGAAAACTGAAATTCACTCTCTGTAATTAGTTTTTACCCACCTCTGGTCCAAATATTTTCACTTCCTTATGAATTCTACTTTAATGCAACAGATTAATTAGTGTTGTTTAACCCAACACTGAATTAGTGATGCACCAAAACTCTTGGTTGAAACCAAAAATTCTTATTCCAACATGCAGGCATTTAGAAATGTATACAATGAATCATACTTATGAACAATTAACTGTATATGATTTTAAGTCATACACATTGTAAACAACATACTTTTGAGTTCAAGTTGACTAAAGAAACAAAGAGAAGTGTGAAATCCACTGAGAGAAGTGTGAAATCCATCTCATAAAACAAGCCTAGAGGCCTTAATGGTGGTGTGCCTCCAAAAGCAGGAGTGGCTGTCAAAATCATGTATTTCCAAAACGTGCTGAAACATTAAATTCACAATGTTTTGGTCCGATGTGCTGTGGGCCCTGGATATCACTGTTCATTAAAAATAAATTAAAAGTCCCAGGGTCCATAATACTCAGGCCATCCACTACAGTCCACAAGAAAAGTTCCTAAGGTTTCAAAGAAAGAAAACAGAGTATTTCATCCAGTAAACCTGAGTTTTAAAGAATATATAAATAGAGTTATAAATGAAATCACCTTAACTCAAATTAAAACAAGAAATTAAAACAAGCAGACGACCTCCTCATGGAATCTTTCTCAGTGTTTTCTGTCAAGATGTGTTCGTTCATCCATGACTCCTCTTGCGACGGAGCTGGCAGACAGATCCTCATCACCAAGCTGAGTTCCTCCAAGAAAAACAACAAAAGCAACCATTTCTTCCTTCTCAAGTCCTTCCACTGTTTTCCCTTGGATTGATCCAAACTCCTCCTGCCAGGTCCTCGACAAAAACGAGTCCCATACAGTCGCAACAACTTCTGCCCTTCCAAACCAACAGACCCTCTCTTTCCTTTGCAGAGACGGCTGGATGCGTCCTCACTCGCGTCTCATTTCCGAAGATCTGAACGCCAGCAGCGCATTTAAAAGTTCTTCTCATCTTCTCGCATAACTGTCGAGGTTTTCCAGTTGATCCAACACATGTATGAAGTAGCTGGTCATCGGTGGATGGCTTGGAGCCACAGCAACCCATTGTTTTGTTTCTGGAGAAGCTTGTTTTGATGGTTTTAGCACTACGATGTGTCTTGAATCTTGAAGCGAGAGAGCCGAGCCTTCTTTATATATCCAAAGATGCTTTGAACAACTGGGTTGTAGGTGATGTCACCAGGCTATCAGTTCCAGTAAAAGCGTGGACGACGAGTGATGTGGTGGCGCTTTCTGTAAGCTACTGGGACAGGAGGTGACTCAACAAGTACTTCAGATACTTGGTTTTACAATGTGGGTGCTATTTCAGAACGTCCACTCGACACCCTCACCACGCTGGAATGCAGATCACGCACGGACCTCCAGGAACGCAGCAGGAGCGTCAACTCCAAAGCTCTGGGCTTCAGATGAGAGCGGCAACATATGGTTGGACTGGCGCAACTTACAAAGGCACGTTTCTGCACGAGCGTTTCCACAATGCTTCCTGCAGGCAGGCCAAGCCTGAGATCCATGGACACATTTAAGCACATAGAAACCAGGCAGAAATCTGAGACGTGCATTGGGTGTTTTCAATCCAGGGATTGTTTTGGACTGTTTTAGGTCTTGTCTACAAGTGGATACATCTAAAAAAGGAATGGTTTTCCGTAGATTGGGCTCCCATTCACCTCGAAACAGTGGCTTTGGCCACTAAATTTGTACAGTTCTGGATAGAAAATGCTATTTTTGTGGTGTTGAAGGAGAAACCAGGAGTCTGAACTTAACCTGCACCAACAGGTTGCTGATTGCCATGTGACCCCAGGACACTCTAAAATGCTATATGACCGCCATCTACAACTGGGAGTCAGAGAGAGCCTGGATGGGCATAAAAGCAGTGTTTCAAATTTGTGTGAACAAGGCCTTCTCGTTTTCTCTGTTCCAATTACTCCTGATTCTCATTAACCTTAATTAATCTTAACAAGTCCGTAATGAAGCACTACTGCTTCACTTCGAGATGGTCCTGGATTTGATTTCTGGACAGGTGACCAAGGGTTCCTTCTGTGTGGAGTCTGAAGGTTCTCCCAGTTTCTGTCGGGCTTCTACCGGGTTCTCTGGTTTCCTCCCACAGTCCAAAGACATAAATGTCAGGTATACTGGAGGTGCCCCTCTGTGTGTGTCTGTTTGTCCTGTGCTGAAATGGTGACCTGTCCAAGGTGTTTCTCCACTTTTAACCCTCTGACTGTTGGGATAAACCCCAGCGCCCCCCATGACCCCGGTAATAATAAACGTCTGGAAGTGATGCATTTAGTCATTCATAAGCGATGGATCGGTATAATGAACTAAAGGATTAGTACATATACAAGTTTATAGTCAAGACTGTAATTTTGTTATAACATTAAGATGTAATTACATTATTAATTACAAAGATATTTATATACAGTTTGCATTCTGTACCAACCGTATCATGTCTACACCCGATTTCTTATGTTGAAAAAAAGGCAAAAAGACAGAAAAATGTGTGGGATATCATTGTTTCTTCCATCCGAGTTTCAAACAGTAACTTCAGGTCAATCCAGTCTTCTACTTGCAAACAAACACAAATGGTACAGACTGAAATGTTGGCATCTGTATTTTCAACATACTTTTTTTTCAGATTCCAAGAAATCATTAACAGGTCTGAATGTGCTGGAGAGAAGAAATTCCCACACTAGGTAGCGCTGTGGTGTTCCAGGACCACTGATCTGGGCAAACAGGCACATGACAGCAGTTATCAGGGATGGGATGTAAGATAGCAGGCCATTCTCTGAAAACAAAGGCATTTTTATTCATCCTCATTGCCTCGAGGATCCATACCCACATACATACCACAAAACAGAATGCCATACAGCTCTCAAGACCATTGTCTACTGGATCGTTTTGTCAAAAGGCTGCACTGTTAGTGTTGCACTGACTCATCTTTCATGATAGCATTTGAATGGCACTGAAAAAGTAAGGAAAGCTGTGGGAGAAAACCACTCGGAAGCAGAAAGTACGGCCACCTACAGTGTGACCTAAAGCTCCACTCAGGAGTTACTATGAGTTGAGTAATGCTACAGGACCAAGCCCACGATTATACGGTTATCTATTAAGAATCTACAGCCAAACCTAGGATGCTCCTGGTTGAAGCTTTTACAGATACAGTATTGAAATTAGGGATGCACCGAATATTCGGCCACCGGAAAAAAAATAATTCAACGCGATCGAAACAGTGATGACACAATGAACAACCCGAGCCTGCATGCGCCAGATTGGATTAGAGTCAGCATGTCTGCTGTGTAGGCGCATTTCTATATATCTAAGAAAGACACACGGGAAGCTGTTTGTAAAAGCGTGGACTTTCTCAACGTCGGGATTAATTTATCATATAAAATCAAAACATCCTGATCGGCATGCAGAGCAGGGGTGGACTGGCAATCTGTGCGTTCTGGACTTTTCCAGAAGAGAGAGACAGAGAGAATAAGAGAGAGAGATTCAGCGCAGCAGAACGGACAGATTGCCAGTCCACCCCTGATGCAGAGTATGAAGCACAGAAAAGGCAAAACCCTTTGAGCACACCCACTCTGTCTGTGGCGGACGTTTTTGAAAAAGCAAGAAAGTTTTCCAGTGATTACAGTTAATGTATGGGCCATGTCAGTCTTTGTTTTAATACACTATTTTGTTTAAGGCCTACAGAGAATGTTGTTTTTATCTTTCAACAGTTTTTAAAGCACCTGTTCTGAATGCTCTTTGTTCATGCACTTCATTCAGAATATTAAAATGCACTTGAATTCACTAGTTTTATGAGAGAAGATATTTTATTGTATAATATTTCATCTTGCTTTTAGGCTATTCATGAGTGGGGCCAAGTGAAATATTTTATTTCAAATTTTATTTTATATTGTGCATTGTTTGAATGCTAAATAAATATTTTCATAGTTTTGTAACAGATTTATTATTTTAATAATTTAATAATTTATTTCGGTGTTTTGGTTTCGGTTTTCGGCCAAGTGTTTCCTTATTTTCATTTTCGGTTTCAGCCAAAAAAAAAATAATTTCGGTGCATCCCTAATTGAAATGCTATTAATCTTGCTGTGATCAGCTGAACTAACCTGTTTAAATATGCTACACCCATCCAGACATCTGGACTTGGACTGAATGAAATGGCAAAGCAAAACACGGCAAAATCTTTATCCTAACAGTACGAATAAATATGAGGTGATACTGAGAAAGGTTTTAGCCCAAAGCATTTCCAGCTGAAAACTGCACCTCTTTGCAGCCTCAGTCTGGTAATGACGGTCTGAACATGAAAAACAAGCATTCACTAAAGAAGAAGATATGAAAGATGTACATGAGAAGGTTCAGGCTTCATAAAAGCAGGATTGGTGGCGTCATCCTTGCTATATATTGGTGCACGTGTGTGGGCAAGACAGCCCCTGAAGTGTACATTGTGCACATCCTCCGAAATGAACATGAGATACCAACATAACTAGTGGAGGCAGTGTATCGCGATTAGCAGACTGAATAAATAAACCATGAGAGCAGCTACTCTTGCCTCCATTTCTGCTGTTATCTTACAACATTGTTGGCCTTGTTCTAAATCAGAAGCAAGACATCATGCTGGCAGGATGATCTGCCCTCTAGTGGGTCTGGTTTATGGTCATCCAGATGGACAGAGAAGTACAAGCACAGCATTCTGCTGATTCTGTAGCTGCTCAGTAAGTATTTCACAGCCTGGGAATGTTTACTCACTTCACTCGGGGGAACAGATATGAGCTTCGGCCTTAAAACTACTGTATTATTAAATATTGCTCGTTTTTAGTGTCCTCTTACCACCAGCAGCACACTTGCTATACAAAGCAATTGTCTTTGCATTTCATAGCCACAGTCTTGACTGAGTGTTTCCAAACCCTGGTCCTGGAAACTCCTGTTTGAATTTCCCATCGTTAATGCTCACTTCAGCTACAGATTAGTTAGACTTGGTGGACTGGGAGCAGGGGACACGCTAAAATGTACAGAACAGGTGGGTATCCAGGACCTTGGG
>JBBPCY010034426.1:0-13933 GCA_037974405.1 Brachyalestes nurse | reverse complement strand
TGTGTGTGTGTGTGTGTGTGTGTGTGTGTGTGTGTGTGTGTGTGTGTGTGTGTGTGTGTGTGTGTGTGCGTGCGTGTAAATGATTGATCAGTTATTGTTATTCTTATCGGCTACAATAACTAATACATTTTAAGACATTTTTAGATTAATACAGTTTATACAATGTATTACATTTTAAGATCAGTATATTAATAATACGCCATTCCCTACTGTCATAACAACATAACTAACCCACAGGTTAGCATCATAGATTAAGGATTAAAGACTGCACAAGAAGCCAAAGCCTCAGGTGGTTAAGTGCTGATAGTGTTTGCACTGGTGTGGTGTATTGTGTGATGTATTATAGATGCGTCTGCCCTCGGCTGCGTCTGGCAAGGGAGGCTGCTTACACACCTCTCATTAACTGGAAACACTTTGGCATACAATTTTTCATTCCCATTTTAAAAGCACATCAACTCATGCATTGTTTATGTTTTAATCCGACTGACTTTTCCCCTGTTACCGTAAGAACTGACAGGCCCGGCATGCAGGAAGGGCCTTGTTTTCAAGATAGCTCCAGCCTTGCGTATCCATTTCCTTTGTTTATCCTCTCACCTGCTAGTCATCTCTTGGCAGACGCAACTCTGAACACACACTTGTGGCGAAGGTGGTCAAGATTCGTCTCTCGTTCTGAATGTGGTTTGAGTGATCCGATCATTACACTCAGCTTTCATGCGGTCCAGTGAAATCCCACCGTGATCCCATCACCTAAAGCTCAGATGTAAACAGCCTCGTGCTCTCCCTTCATAAAGTCTGTAGACTGATCCCTCATTGTCCACTCGCACACATAACTAGATGCATTTCCACAAGAAAATGCGAAGTATGATCCCATGGTTGCTATGAAACCAGTGTTTGGTGGAACCCCAATGATTGGTTTTATGGGCCAAAAAATGTTTGTCTTAAAATGTTTATGGGCCAAAAAATGTTTGTCTTAAAAAAAAATTACTCACACTGTGGATTCAAACCGGCGATCTTCTGGTTCAGTGCCCGGCGTCTTACAGCTGAACCAATGAGGGGGAGTTCATTTGCTGTCTCTTACCATGCCATTTATGGGCTGAACACAACAAACAGTGACACACATCTTTTGGTTTTTATAACAGACCTGAGCTTTAGTGTCTTGAAGTTGGTTTATGAGCACTGTGTTTCTCTGCGTCTGTGTTTCTCTGCGTTTTGTCCCTGTCTGACCGCCTTAGCCGTGACATCACAGACTCTCCCTCCGACACACATTTTGAAGGTGACTCAACCACCAGCTCTCTCTCCCCATATATTACAGAGGCAACTTGACCACAGAAATCGATTATTTCAGTGATCAATACTCGGCCCCTGATCAACCGATCAATAATCTGAACACACTGGCACTGCACCGGATCTTGCCAAAAGTCAGTACGGCCTCAGACGAAATGGGGCGCCAAAATGGGTGGAATAACAATAATAGTAATAATAAAACTTAAGAACAATAGTGTAAGCTTCTGCAATCACACAAACTAGCCTATGAACTTTTGCTCTGAGAGCAGTGACGGGCTCTTCGGTCCATTTCTGTTGGATTTATCGTGTGTTGTTTCACTCCAGGGGTTGCCATCAAAGTTGTGGTTGTGGTCTAAGCTGCATTCCGGCGGCTCGCCCTGGCAGTCTGGCTGTCTGCTGCTCTGCTAGAAATGGGTTATTCCAAAATTCTGAGGTGCAGCGGCTTCCAGAGCTGAAACTGGCCACAGCCCAAACTCAGCACAGCCATTTCACTGCCTGTATCCATCTCCCAGTCGTGTGACCTCCGTGTGCATGTAGAAATAGAGGGCACACTGTTTCCTTCCCCCCTTGGTCATAATTATGGACTATGGTGTAGGAATTACTGGTTACTACAGATGAATTTAAGTGCAATTGTGTATCAGGCATACTTTGAAGCTGACTTGAAAGTATTGCATGGTCATTCGACCCTCATCTAACTGCTGCTCCTTTTTTGCGGTCTCATTGTTGGTTCAGAGAGGATTCTGTTTATAGTCTGTTAGACTGCCAGTTATTTTCCTGTTTTCCAACGTTGGCTGTGATCTCACAAGTTATGCTCATTTTAATACAATGAATGAGACTGAGGCATCTAAATAAGCCTTTTCAAAATGTGTGAAAGACCAGAGGTGATGAGTATCAGTATTAAAGGGCCCATAACCTACATTTCCCTGGTATTTTTACGCCCTGAGATCCACCTACCACATTTGGGTGATTTAAATGTACCAGAATTGGTCATAATTCATCTTTACATGATCATTTTCTAACCTCTCTTTGTCTTTTAGAATGAAACAGGATGCCTTTAAGATTGAAAACATACTGTTTTCGTTACTATGCATATGTAAATGACCTCTGTTCTGATTGGCTGCCCTGTATTTAGTTTCAGAAAGCAGTCCAGGCTGAAACATTCGTTCTGAATGAATGGGTGGGGTTAAACGAGGATGTACTGTATGTAAATGTGACATCATAAAACTGTCAATACAAAAATGGTTGTAATACAATGAATGACACATATTGGTACAAAAGGACCCATAACCTACATTTCCCTGGTATTTTGGGTGGGTTTAATGTACCAGTAGTGTTCATAATTCATTTGTATGTGGCTATTTTCCTACCCCTCTTTATCTTTTAGAATTAAACAGGATGCCTTTACTGAAAACAGACTGTTTTTGTTACTATGCGTATGTAAATGACCTCTGTTCTGATTGGCTGCCCTGTACTGTGTTTCAATTCAATCAGCAGTCCAGGCTGAAACATTCCTTCTATTTATGTAAAAATGCAGCTTAATTTCTCAGGTCATAGTAGAGAATCAGCATTTTGATGTGAACACCACTTTTCTATACAGTCAGTTTAGAAAAAAGAGCAAGTTCACAATAAAAGAAAGAACCGCAAAACTTTCTAGTCACTTGTGATGATGTCGGACCACAGTAATGCCGACTTTACTGTTTGTGCAGCTGGTCAGAGACTTTTGTTTTTCCTTTTGTTTCACAAGAGGAAATAACTAAAGACACTAGTCAGAGTTGAGTAAGCTGAGAGGAGAAAGACGCCGTCTGTTTTTCGTCCATTGAGGAATTTGAGTTTGGACGTTCTCATAAACTTCTGGATGTTTAGACCCTTCAGACGAGAAGAAGAACACTCTAAAGGGCTATTCTTAGCCAAACGTGACCTTGAAGCAAAATATGTTACCGTGTTTCTTGGGTGGTTCACTTTGGGAAGGAAAAGAATGAACACATCCACCTATTGCTCAAAGAAAGGCCACTGCTGAAGGGTTTGCCCTGTCCAGAAATGAATATAGTCCCTAGGAATCCAGCTTGAAATGCAACCAGTTAAATCTTTGGAAAGTTTGACTACCCTTTGTTATAACATTTTTCTTTAATCAGTCACTCAGTAATAAATGTTCGTATTTGTAAAATTTGAAAATACCACCAAAAACCTGGACGCACATAACTGAACATGTGTTCATAATAATAAAGACATTTTGATCTAAGAGCGCCAGCTTACATGCCTCACATTTATTCTTGCCTGTATATGATTTTATTTCCAAAATAAACGTTAACAAAAATTAACGTAAAAAAGCGTTTCCGACTGGGCTTCAACATGATGGGCAAAAAACTCAACTCTCCAACATGAAAACTTTTCAAGAGAATGGGGAAAAACTCCTCTAGCTTCTTAACTTGTATTTTAGCAGATTTACTTGGATCTGTTTCCATGGATCTATTCATCATGAAATATCTTTTTAATATAAACTGCAGCTAAAAAATAAAAAATGACATAAATAGCTATGTAAGATTTTGTTTTTTGGAGGAGCATCCTAAGTGGCTTGAGAGAATGCCATGAATGCGAATGTCCATTAAGACAAAGGGTGGGGGGGGGGTACTTTTTGATGATTCAAAAATAGAAGCTGCTTTTGATTGGTTAAACACATTTTTAGTCAGTGTATAATTTTCTATTTCATTGTTTTTTGCAACAGTTCTTCCACAAATACGCAAAATGAAAAAGAAAGCCGACTGATAAGTATTATTTTTCGCCAAACCACATGGCAAAAAATCTCACGCATGTACAAGTACCTGACCAGTACATACTTCATCAAAGAGACTTAATAAAGCACTTCATCAAAACCTCATGCTATGTGCTGGATCTGGTTATGCAAATTGATGCACAGGGCTGTGGATTGTAACTGCGTGTGGTTCTCTGTTCCTTCCTCTTGTTTCTTTGTATGTAGCTGTCTTACGGGGCCTCGTCTAGGCCGGGAACCCCTCAGACGCCCATCCCTGTGGATTTCAGCCAGCCGGCCAGTTCGCTTTCCTGCCTGGATAGCTCTGCTGCCCACCATCGCATCGCTGTCAAAGCCAAGGCCTGTGCTAAGAGGAAGCCTGCCAGCGTGAGAAATCCCCCACAATTCACTCACTTCATTGGAAGCTAAGCGTAAATGTTTTTCAGTTGAAAGTCAGTGTGTGTTTAATTTAGCTGAAGGGATTCTTTTGATTATAGCTATACTTACTATACATATTGTATACATACGTTAAAAAACAGCCTAGTCGTTTGTATACAGTACTGTGCAAAAGTCTTAGTCACCTGATGAAAATTGTATTTAAAACCTGCTAGCTGAGCAGTATGTGTTTAAAAGCTAATACTCAGATATAAACAACTAATACCGTATTGGCCCGAAAATAAGACCCAGTTTTGGTTTTAAAAATACTTAAAAAGGGTGGGTTGTCTTATATTCGCGGGCTATATAAAATAGGGGAAGCTTGCGCCTTTTTCCCAAAAATGAACCTGGAACAGGGAGGGTAGTCTTATATTCAGGTCGTCTTATATTCAGGCCAATACGGTAGTAATACAGTAAACAGTGATTTGTGTGACATATAATAATTTGGCTAATTATTCCCAGACCTCTCCTCATAAAAGCTCAGTATTACATTGTAGTTCTCATCAAATACCTCAAATACCTGCTTCAGCTCAATCAGTACTTCATTAGATTAAATCAGGAGCTGCTGATGGGGTTTTGCTAACCCATGCAAAGGCTGGAGGTGAAATCTGGAACTGAACCTGTGGTGTTCTAACAAGCTCACAAAACTTCAAGTACTTTTACATAAAAAACGAATCCAGATATTATTTAATGCTTTCTTGTTTGTTTGCATTTATTGTAATGTTAACTGTGTATTTGCCTGTAGAAAGTCCCTCACTGCTCAGATAAAAGGCTTTAAACCGCTTGGACAAGACTTTTGCACTGTACTGTACCGGCCAAAGTTAACAGAAGTAAACACACACACCGCCCATCAAACATTTGGAAAGGTTAACACTTATGAATAATAATTTTCACCTTTTAATCAAATAATAAAGACTATAACAAAGAAATACAGTATACAATAGCAATTTTTGATTTATTTTTTAATCAGAGGTGAAGGTTTAGTAACACCCCGTTTTGAATTCTTTGGGTACTGACGGTTTTGTTTTTCCAACTTATTGCTAAAAGCACAAACTGAAAGGTTGTTTAAACACCTGAAAGGTGGAGAAAAATACAATATTAATAAAATGTCTTGTCTCAAATATTGATGCAGTATGCAGATGTAAAATCAAGTGATAGCTTTTTTGGAGCTGTTTAACCAAACTGTCGCATTGTGTTTAGCGGGAGATGTTACGGAACAAGAGAAGAGACCTGAGAGAAAAAATCCTTCTCAGAGACACAGAGGACAAGCTGAGAGCCATCAGAACGTGTCCCGCAGAGGAGGAGAATGAAGGTACAGCTTATTGATTCCTTTGCTGGAAGACTGTTTCCTAAAAGGCTAGTGTGTAGCATAGGTGTAAACAGTTGAGGTATTGAACTAACAGTCAAATTCTCCTTCGGCTCTTCCTTCAGAGGCTTTAGAGGAGGTTGATGAAGCGCAGGAACGAAGCCTCGCAGTGCAAAATGAGGAGGATCTACAGGCCTCTTCTCAAAGCCAAAGATCATCCACAACATCCGCCGCCTCTGCTGAGTCTTCTGAAGAAGAGGAACGTTTCCCTGACAAAGATCACGTCCCCAACTCCAAGATCCCAGAACCCTCCTGGGAACAGCCAGTGACTCTGGAGCTCCAGGCGGATGACTTCCTGTTGGATGCGGGGTGTGAGGTTGTTTCAGAAGAGCAGGGGTCACTGCTGGAGGAAGTGCTGAGCTCCCTCAAGGGCCCTCTCGCATCAGGCTTGGTGCTGGAGCCTCACGACAAAGTGCTGGAGTCTCAGGACAAGGTAAAACTCACTGACTCACCTACAGGTCCTTAATGTATATTCATGATAAATTATCATAAATTATCAATCATAAATTATATTTTTATCTTGCGTTCTGAGGGTGTAACGATTCACAAACTCAATATGATCATGTTCCGATTTGGTACAATTTTCGTTACAGCTGAAAATCTGCATTATGTTAATAATTGTAGAAGTGCATTCAACATTATAAAAGTACGCTGTATAATATTGTGCTAGCCACAAGCTAATATGTTAGCTATGAGCTAATATACATGATTATGCTTTTCTTTCCCTGCTATCAATTTTAAGGTTAAGATAAAGCAATATTTTTAGAGAAATGAGGGTCACCCTTCATTTTGGGCTTGCTTTTTTATTTGTATTACACCTCACGCAATATAATCCTCATGAAATGAAGTAGTACTAGAACTTTAAAAGTACTATATTTGTACCAGTATATTGGCCAGTGTGTGCCAAGTTGTGTGCAAGCTAGGGGATGTATGATTGGGGAAACACTCATCCAGTTAAATCTTGTTCTACCTTACCTTAGGTGGAAGATGTGCTTGATATCCAGTCTGACAGTGACACTACCGACCCCCCTGACTCTATAGATCAAGCCTTGACCCCAGAGGAACATATAATACCAGTTCCAAACACTCTCCCTGAATCAGATAAACATCTGCAAGAGCTAGAAGAGCCTCTCAAGCAATATGTGGAACCAGAGCAAGCAGAGGAAGAGGAGTGTGTTGAGGAAGCCTCATTTGAAGATTATCAAGTGTCTGAAGTTGAGGTTGAGAAAGTAGAGTATGAAGGTGAGGAAGACTGGGATGAAAGCAAGTACCTGAATGAGGATGTGGAGGAAGACAGTGAGACTATGAAGGAAGTTGTGGAGGAAATGGCTGTGGAACTAGAGGATGAGAAAATGAAGATGGGAGAAAACAGGGATGAGGGAGAAGACAGGGAGGATGAGGAAGACGAAGTAGAAGTTGAGCAAGAGGATGATGTGGTGGTTGAGGAGAACAAAGAGGAAGATGCTGGTGAAGCAGAAGTAGAAGTAGAAGAAGAAGAAGATGATGAGACCAAAGACAGAACCCAAGATGAAGCATGTCCATTTGAGACTGAAGAAGAGCATGACTTAAAAAATGACACAAGCATTAAAGCCGAAAACCTTCATGAATTTGAACAGTCAATTGAAGATAATGAAGATATTGATTTGGTCTCTGATGAGACTGTGAGCCAGTCTGAAGATGTTCCAGTACAGGCGCCTGTCAAGCAACCTTCCTTTGTGGTGACCACTTCAGTTGACCTCAGTTTACCCAGCAGGGTATCAAATATTCCAAAGCAGCCTAAGGAGGAGCATGTGCATGAAATTCAACAAGAGGAGGCCAGTGAGCAGCAGGTCAGTCCAGATGAACTTCAAGAAGAGTCTTCTGAAAGCGCTCAGTTGGCTGAAGAACATTCCGAGGTCCAGGAGGCTATGATTGAGAAGCACCAGCCAAACGCCACTGAAAGTCGACCTCGTTTTACCATCGCTCCAGCCTGGCATCGGTCACTGTCCAGCGGGTCTGCCAAGGAGACGTCCCAGGATGTCTCAGGCTCTGCAGCGGAGGAGGAACCTGTATTCAAAGAATCCCTGAGCACAGATCAGCCTTTTGATGCTGTGAAAACTGAGCGTCCAGCCAGTCCTGTCCGCACTCAGAGTGTTCCACTGCTCCCAATCCAGAGAGAGAATGAGGAACCAGCCCCAGAGAACCCTTTTGGAGTTCGTCTGAGAAAGACTGCCATCCTGCACCGCTATGCTTCAGAGGGAGAAAGTCCCAGTGCCAGTCCCACCACACATTCAGAGCCAACAGAGACATACCAGGCCCAGATACTGGACCAGCTTGCCAGAAAGCCTGCCTTGCCCAAAAAGCCTGATCAACAAGTCGATGGTTTTGGTGTTGTGAAGCCCAAAAGAACTACAGGTAGCACTTTCCTATCCAAGGGCAGATATCCCTAGCAATAATTTGAAACAAAAAATGTCAATAAAACCACTGTGTTTGACACACAAACGCTTAAAAGTTCTGTTTCTCTACTTCGAGTCCCACCTTCCTAACCCAGTATTGGACTTTGTTGTTTCTTGCTAATGTGTGATTGGCTAAAGCTCTGTCAAACATACAGACGCATCACGTTTGATGTTGATTCAGTAAGAGACGGTATACCGAGTACAGTACAGTAATACCCTGTCCTTGTATGTATAGTGTGGAGAAAGTTAAGATTGTTTTATGCTCAGATTGAAATATACTTCAAAGGTTCCAGTCAGGTGACACACTACGTTTTTTTGTTATTGGTTACTGAACCACAGACCTGCGCCCTTGGTCCTACTGTATCTACTCATTTTGCCGTTACTAAGCTTTTTTGTTACATTACTACTATACATTCAGTAACATTGGTTAATGTGTACCTGTTGGTTAACTAAGATTTTCCTTTGCATGACCAGCTACAATTTATCGTGATCCCTCAGATGCTGAAATAGAAATTTAATTATCGAAATCAGAGTAATTCAGAGTGGTTTGAAAAACTAACGAGCTCAGCAATGGTGAGGGGTCATGATACTAATATAGGCATTTTTATTTCAGTACTATTTTACTTTCGAATGCCTTGTATGGACTTCTTAAATATGAATGTATTAAAAAAAAATAGATTTTAGGCCAAATTAGACTGACATAAAATAACGTCTCAGGCATCCATTTTAATGAACATTTTGTGTACTAGCTTTGTGAGGTTTCTTTTGAGGGACTTAATGCTTCAGACATCTGGTTCCATTCAAACAAACTTTACTCCACTATGAGAGGCTTTGTTTACATCTATGAATGGCTCTGTTTACAACGATCTGCGGATTCTTTCTTTAAATCATTTTAAGGGGTTTGTCTTTATTTGAAGTACCCTGTGTGTTTGTTCCACCCTCTTGAGATCATCTTTACCAAAAACTCTACCACAGAGGATCTTTGGATTTCTTCCACCTACTACAATAAGTTCAGCAATATTGTTCAGTTAAACAAAATTATTCTTTTACATTTAAAAACAGGGACTCAACAGCTACATGTTCCAAACGTCCATTTGCAGAAACATATAGTTTTAACTTGAACTTGTCGGAGTAAACAAATAGAGAAATATGGTATATCCATAAATGTGGAGATAAACAAATACATAATAAATACAATAAAAAATAAAACGGTGCATTGAGTCTACTTACAGAATCTAGAACCAAGTACCAAGAGTGCCTTGTCTACTGAATGGGGGCAGCGTAGCTATTTAGATCATTCAGTATCAAGTACAGCATTCAGGCCAAATTATTGTTGGGAATTAATGTATTTTATGAAAATGTTCATGGTGTCGGTGTTTGATTTGGAAGTGCTGAGTTGGTGTGATGCTTATTTTTCCCATGTTTTGGTGTTTAAAGATGTAACCAAAGCACCTGTGGAGAACACGGATCCTCCAAGCTGGATCTCTGTGGCCAGACAGAAGCAGAAAATCTTCAGCTCTATGGAGGAATCTCCAGAAAAAAAGGTGCGTATCCTAACACACAAAGTTGCTAAATATGGCCGCAGTTACATTGAGGGTACTGATCATTCTGGGCCTGATTGTGTAAGAATGACTGGAATGTCTGATGGAAATGAGCTGCTCTGTTCAACCCCATGACTACTTCGGGTTTAGTCAGTCTATACAAATGACTAACGGATCCTGCCATAGATGTCTAGTCTCATGGAGAGTCACACTTCTTTGCTTTGCTGGGATCTCGCACCCATGAATCTCACATGTTATCTCAACACTAAAAAAAGCTTATCTCACAAAATCGAGGTGCTGCAAAGCGTCATCATAGCCAATAACAGCCAATACTGGAGTGTGCTGCTTATTTAGATTGCACCTACAAGCTTTATTGGCTGATAGAGCCTTTTCAAATAGGCAAGTGTGTGTTGATTATGTGTGCTGACACAAGTTACCAAATTGGATAATAAGCGAAATCAAGCGGTAGTTGAATAAACAACAGGAAATCCTCCTGAATGGAGTATTTAATTTTCTAGTATTAGGAAGTAAATGGTGGAATATCATTAATTTGGTGAAGTGTGTTGGTATGTTGCAAATTGTCCACTTGTGGGACTAATAAAGGTTTATTTTATCTTGTCTTAAATAGTGCATGGGGCAGATCATTTTAATCCTGATCAGAGTAGGAGGAAGGCCCACACCAAACAGCACAAAGTAACTTAGACACATACACCCAGATTCCTAATCCTTTGATTTAATTGTCAGTGTCTGGGCTAATAGTTTTTCCCAAATTCTGCAGGTCAGGTTGACACTGTCCTCTGAATTCACCTGGAGTGATGTTCCTTATCTATTACTGCTGCTCTTGATAGGCCTCCTTCATTCTGAACTGATTTCCTAACCAACTGAAGTTCCAGGCGTTTCCTGTGCAGGCATGCTCGGCATGGCTTTGGCTATGCTGCCGATCCAAGCAACACAAACCCTGTTTATTATTCTTCTTAAGACAACAATCACTTATAATCCCAGCATTTATAATGCAGTTGTTCTTTCCATGATGTAACTTGGGAAATATGTGGCGTGGTTAGATTTGGGGAATGCCGTAAATGCACTTCATATCTGTTCCATATCTAAACCACATCAGACCAAAGACAGTCGCTTGTGTGGGTTGTAGGTATGTATTGAGTGTGTAATGACCAATATCATTGTGAACTGGTTTTCTTACTCTTCCCTCTCTCTCCTCTTTTAGGAGGAATTCAACCAAAAAGGTTCTTTGCCTGATTTATCAAGTCCAAGCGCCAAAGATCATCTAAAACCTGTTGCTTCACCAGTTAAAGGTAAAAACGCTGCTGGGTCAGATACCGCAGAGTGTAGAAGTACAAGCTCAAATTCATTGAAGGTTATTCTGTTTGGGCCTGAACGTACATCAACAACGGAAATCAGTGTGTAATCTGGTTATGGGACAGCTTTGAGGACAGCATACAGGATACAGGAGGAAGTGCTGCCCTCTCATGGACAAGTGCAGTAAAAGACCTTTTATTTTTGTTCGGGGACTGAACCCCAAACTCCTGCTTAGAAGGCAAAAAGTTTATAAAACTGCACTGTTACTGCTTTATGACAACTATGAATAAGAAACACAATCATTTGACTTTTTAACCATCCAGAATATTGAATTTGTGCATCATTAGTAATGCGGATTATACAAATAACGTACTGTATTAAGAAACGTGATAGATAGGTGGATAGATGGATAGATGAATGGATGGATAGATATGTAAAGCTGTAAATGTTATTTACTTATTAAAAGAAATATACTTGATAGATAGATAGATAGATAGATAGATAGTTGAGATAGTAGAGATAGTTGGATAGAGAGAGAGAGAGAGAGATGTAAGGTCATGTTATTTGCTTATTGAAATATATACTGTTTATTACCAGCACCAAAAATCATGTTGTTAAAAAAGAATATTAAAGTGCATAAATAATTGGGTTTTTTTCATAATGAAAACTTATTTTTTAAACTTTTGATATATCACACTATAGCTTTAATGCATGTTTTTTCTTTAACCAGTGTCCTGCTCCTTGGAGATTTCCAAACCAGCCTTAGTGGAGAAGGAGAACAAGCGAACCGTCAGCCACCCGACTCCAGCTCCTCTAGCCCAGGATGAGCCTCCCTGGCTGGCTCTGGCCAAGAAGAAAGCCAAAGCCTGGAGTGAAATGCCACAGATTGTGCAGTAAAAGCTGCCTGGAAGCCTGAGCCCACGCACGCCACGCTTCTGTACCGGATGTTTGCACGCACAGATAGTAACGCATCCCAATAAATGTTTCTCACCCCTTTTTCCACAAAAGAACACAGACACACAGACTTGTGGTGGGTGTACTCAATATAATCTGATTCACCGTTTTGGCGCCTCGGGCCTCAGAGATCGGACCCTTCAGAAGAAAGGATCTGACAGAAGGTGGACAAGTAAGGTTACTAAGATCCGAATTCTTTTGTCTTTAAGTTACGCCTTCAGACCTGAACACCTAAAAATAGGAGGAAACATCCTGGAGGTTTTAAAAGTTGACTTGTCTTAAAACATAAATTAAATTATCTTTTCTCAATTTGTTTCTCTTTTTTATCCAACAGTACATTTTTTACAATCCCTTCTAATATGTAAAAAAAATTGATGGACAGTGTTGCTTTTGTTCACAAAAAAGAGCAAGAAAAGAACTCGAACTGCCCTCCTTAAGGAATCTATATGATAATTATCCAATAACCTTCGTAACTGTGGTTACAGTAATCATGTTCGGAAGAGTCCGAAGGTGTCTTTGTATTTATTTATCTCTTTCATGTATGTTTTATGTAATTTTGTTCTATTTTTGTATTACCTTTCCGTGCACAGTTTTGTGACTTGTACATAAAAACCTGAAGAAAGAATTTCAGTCTCCTTTATTTCATCGAGCAGCTGAAAGCTCATGTGTCTCCTTGATCTACAGTTTGTTCATTCTTGCTTTTAATTGCTTTTACGTGCATAAAATAGAATGAAAAAATTTCAGCCTGCTCAGTATAGTAAGTATAGGTGAACAATTCAGGTCTAGAAAATAAAGATTTTGTGCTGACCATGTGGTTTTATTAGCTCAAACCAGCAGGTGGTTAAACAAAATCCTGGAGTGATTTTTTACTTTCTGGACCTGAATTGTCCGCTTCTCAATCTTAATCACAGGGTTGTGGTGGCCTAGTGGTTAGGGAGTTGCCCCTGTAATCGGAAGGCTGTGGGTTTGAATACCACTGAGGTACCCACACACTGCTCCCCCACACTCTGCTCCTCGGGTGCTGTGTTCCTGACTGCCTGCTGCTTCACTTGGTGAATGGGTTTAATGGGTTAAATACAGAGAAGGAATTTCACACTGTGTGCTGTGATCATGCATGACTATAAGGGGCCACTTTACTTTTTAATTTCTTTACATTAAGTGTCCATATGAAGTTGAAGTATATTATTATCATATGTACAATGCTGAGGTACAGTGTCTGGACACACAGTCGTGTGTAAACAGGGAGTACAGCATTGGGCTCAGAATGCTTCCCTGTGGCGTGCCAGTGTTGAGGGTCATTGTGGTGGAGGTGTTTTTGCTGATCCTCACGTGCTGCGCTCTGTTGGAGAGAAAGTCCAGATCCCAGTTGCATATGTGTTAGAACAGGAGTTTCTGAGTCCTGGAGACCCCAGAGGGGCTCTGCACATGTTTGTCTTTTCCCTAACTCCAGCACAAGAGGAGCTTGTTTGTTAATGAGTTGAATCAAGTGCACTTGGAGAGACGAAGAATAGAAATGAGCCTAATGTGGGGCTGCCAGGACTGGGATGGGGGTCCCAGTGTCAGATCATGTCTGTGGCTGGATAACAAATTCAAATGTTGCCATAGCATCCAGGTTTATTACTTTGCTGGTTGATTCATTGTTTCATTGACTGACTTGTTGGGCAAGTTACTTTAAAAAAGTAATTAAACTACTGATTACTGATTATTGCCTATAAAAGTAATCAAATTACTAATGTGATTACTTTATTTCTAAAGTAATTCGTTACGTTACTAGTTACTTTCCGACCCTCTAAAGAAACTCTTAAATCAGCTCAAACACACTTTATTATTAAGTGTTACAAACCTACGAAAACTCACA
>JBBPCY010034407.1:0-13934 GCA_037974405.1 Brachyalestes nurse | reverse complement strand
CCCACCCCCTCCACCACCTAGCCCCTCCTCTGTTGGCCTCCCAGCCACCCACCTGGTCCTCCCTGTCTCCTGGATGCTTATCATTGACTTCCTTGTCTCCTGATCATCAAGAAAAGGCTGTCCCAGACATGGTAGTCACCTTAACCGGAGCCCAGGACGTGGCTCTAGCCCAGTGGGCCAACCATTTACTCCAGTAGAGTTTTCGATTTCAGCTGCACCTTCAGCTAAACCCAGTGGTCTTTTCAAGTTTTCTGTACATTTCAGTGATATCAGTCATGTTTTTGTTCCTTTGTCTGTTCCTGTTGAAGTCTTTTTCCCTGTCTCCGTTTCTCCATCATTGCCTGTCCTGGTCCGTGTGGTTGTCAGGGTGATCGTTTCTGTCATGCTTCCTGTGCTGTTTGTCAGGCTCCAGTGTCCTGTCCAGTCTCTTGTTCCATTTTTTCCATCTCAGCCGCATGTTCCAGCCCTCAGTTCCATATCCTATCCAGCTCCTGTCGGCATACTGTCCAGTCTTCTGTTAATCACGTGGTCTATCCTCGTGTTCGGTCCTCTGTCCACTCCGGTTTCATCAGCACTCCTTGTCCCGTCTCTAATTTCTGGTACCTCTCTTTTTACAGTCCCATCCTTGTCCTGTCTTGCATTCGGTCTACAGTTCTGCCCAGTGTCCCTTATTCGATCCAGCCCTTCATCTTGTCCTAGGTCCTTTGTCCTGTCTTCATTCCAGTCCCGCTGTTTCTGTTTATTTTCTCAGATCCTGTTTTCTCATCCCATCCATGTCTAGTTCTTCTGTTTTTCCCACCTGTTTAGTTTTTTTTCTTCGTCCATCCTGCCCATTACCTCCCTCTATATCATTTTCACAGCTCGGGAGATGTGCTCTGGGGGGGTTCTGTAACAGTCTTGTCCTTTTCTGTTCCACCTGTGTCCCTCACTATTCTGTTTCACCCCCTCCTGTCACACCCTGGCTTTGTTCATGTGTGTGTCCTGTTTAGTTAGATTTCCAGTCACACCTCTGCTCCATCCTGCTCCACCCACCGGTTAATGTAGCCACCAGTGTGTGTTTATTGCTCCTCCTCACCTAGGTGTTTACCTTTCCTATGTCAGTATAAATACCTCTGTATCTTTTTTTCACCTGATCAGTCCACCATGACCCTGATATAGTGTGTGCTGTTCAGCATTTTTGTTTTCAGTAAATGTCAGCATTTATATCAAGAAATAAAGCTTGCCCTGCACATGCATCTAAAATCATCTGCAGGGGAAGAGTTTCTCTAGATCACCACCATGTGCAACATCATTAAAGTGAATCATCTTGAAAATTAATCAGTTTTTTAACATCCTGTCTATCATATTGTAAAGACACACAGAAATACATGAGCAATCCCGCACTTATGGTATATCTGCATAGCATACTGGAAGCACACAAACTATATTTGACTGTTCGGTCTAAGCCTGGAATAAAGATTAAATAAAAAGTATTTCATTTTCCTAGTTCTCTGTTTTGTAATCTGATTCTCAAAACAAAGATTAAATAAAAAGTATTTCATTTTCCTAGTTCTCTGTTTTGTAATCTGATTCTCAAAACTGCTTATGTATTCATACACATGCTGTTAAACTCCCAACACACAAGCATACACAAACACATTCAGGCATCATGACTACCTGAATTATCCACTGTGCAACGTGGTCATATAGTGCACATTAAGACCTGCTCAGTGGGAAAGAAACATAAAATGCTTTTCCCATCACATAAAAAGGAGTAAATCCCTGTTGGGAACATGATGGCTGTTCAGTTGCCTGTGCCAGTACCTCAAATCTAACAGATGCATGGCGTGTGGGGGTCTTCAGCCCCCATGGGGTGCATGGAAAGAAATGAAAAATGATCCAAAGGAAGCACCTTCTGCAACAGTGACCACCTCTAGGACGAATGCATTCTCCTGTCATTCTTCACAGCCGTTGGCTTCCTAAGCTCCACTGTGGTAAACACATTTGAGTGAAATATATATATAAAAATATATATTTGCACTTCTGGTTTGACATGAAAGGGTCAATGCTCTGGACGAGATCAAAAAGTAACTTTAGAGTTTGATCCAGGAAATTCATCATCAGTAATGGTTCCATCAAGCCTCTGCCTCACCCACTGGGCCTTTAGAAAGAGCTTTCAAAGGGTTATGTCATAGCTTTTGAGGCTGGGAATCACTGTGTGTGGCACACGTGGGTAGCACACGTTTGATCTTTTAAACTCTATTGATAAGTCGCCTAAAAAAGGCATTAGCAAAAGTTCTCATCAAATAATGATGTATTGTTCATTTTTGTATTTTGTCAGTTTTTAAAACCAGTAATTTTGCAGTGTGCAAGGAATAGGTTTCTTTATTATGCTCAAAATAATTGTAATTTTTCTTTATAAACATACCAGTTTGCTAGAGATATTTTGGAGGACATTAGATACAGGATAATCAACTTCCAGAAAAGGGGGGAGGGGGTCAAAGAAAAGTAAGTTTTAAAATAGAAGTGTTCAGAATTGGAATAGAGAACATGTAATGTAGAGAACATGTAATGGGGCTCCTAGCAACCATGTAAGACCTGGTAGACCACAAAACAATCACCAGGAGATCAGATTTCTCTTTGAGAGATACCACCGGTGTTTATATCCATCTTTTCACTGGGAAAAAAAAACCCCATGCTATAGATCTGAAAGAACATGTGGTTGTCAAGAAGTCTTGTTGAGAAAAGGAAATATAATAGCAAAATAGCTTAATAGAACATAATAGCAAAAAAACTGCAGCCCCAGATTTGGCGAGTCTAGATCTCAACATCACTGAATGTTTTTGACATTACTCGGATCATGACTAGAGTTCTAAGGTTATAAAACCAACCCGCTTTTAACGTGTTTATAAAAAGCATAGAAAGATATTTCTGCAGATTTCTTTGAAAAATACCAAAGAAAGTCTCCTAAAAGCAGTGGAAGCTGTAATAAAGACAAAGGGTTGATAAAGGCACGCTAAAATCTGAAAAAAGTGTTACATTACATGACATTAATATGTTCTGTTAAATATATATTTTCTGTTTTTATTCTTAATCCTGAAAATGAATATCTTGTGCTTTGTAGCTGCTTAAACTGATGATTATTTGGAATGTTTTGTGTCTTTTGCACAATAATATATCAGTATTTTACATTTTCAGAATGCTTCCCTTTTAAAGTTTGTTCAACCAAATAACTGGTTGAAAGTGAAAGCCATGAATTCACCTGCAAACATCAATATAGAAGTAATTGTAATATAATGTATGATTAGGACAAGTGCAAGTCTTTTTCTTAACGGCACTTAATGCAAACCTGCATACAAGTAAGTAAAGTGACCATATGTTATACGTGAACACAACACAGCACACTGTAAACAATATGAAATTCTTCTCTGCATTTAACCCATAGCAGTGGGCAGCCAGGAACACAGCAGGGAGCAGTGTGTGGGGACAGTATCTTGCGCAAGGGTCCCTCAGAGGTGCTGCTAGTTGTCCTGGGATTCAAACCCACAACCTTCTGATTAACCACTAGACCACCACCTGTCCCTGGTACATGGGCTACAAAGCCTATGTAAATAGGCCTTTTAAAGTAAATGGCAAATCTGCACAGCGAGTTTTCGTCAACCTAACGCCGGGAGAAAGGTTAGGTGAAGAACAGCTCATTCATCTACATCAGCAGCTCAGATGAATGCAGATTGTCTAATGCTAACATTTAACACATAACATTTCATCATCAATCTCCTCCTAGCTCATGTCTCTTACAATGAGTGCCTTGAAAGATGACTGAGGCCACTATCGCACACCTTCCTTTCTTTGCCCTCCGCGTGGTAATCTATGCAGTGATGCATTATATGCCACTCCATAAACGCCAGAGGAGCACTTGCTGAGTGTCGCAGTAAAATATAGCAGGCTGAGATGCTTTAATAACTTTCAGTGCAAAGTTTCTCCTTCTTCTTCTGACCTTGATAAAACTCTGCTCGGCATTCTGGGGCTTTTGCCCTCTAATCGCTCACAAAATGCATTCATCACATTTTTTGAAAAATAAGCGAAACTCCCCTTTAAGACTGGGCAGCCATGATGACCTTGCAGTTTTTTGGCTGCGAACTGCACTGAGTGTGGCATTGTGACAGCCTCTTCACTGCCACTTCCTGCCCACCACTGAGCGCCTTCTGTCCCGCCCCAGCTGGCCCCTGTGGCACTCACAATCCCCACTCTGTCTGGCACTGTCGCAGGTACTCCCCCGACCCGCCTCTGCCCTCGCACCCCCAATAACGAGGCCCTTTATGGGCCTGCCAGGCAGCCCCCTCCTCACCATTCAAAGGCAAATCCAGCAGTGCCCCGTTCGGGGCCCCCCTTTAGCACTCCAGTGTGTGAAATCAGTCATTTTCTAACGGGAAAAGCAAATCAATTATACAAGTGACCATATATATGTTTTTTTTCCATGACAGTTATTGGCAGGTTGGTCAAGAACCTAATGCGAAATCGTAGCACATTTTGGATCGCTAAGCTATAGTGCTATGCTAAGCTATTTTGATCCTAACAGTGTGACCTTGCATAGAATACAAATATACACAGACAATTTTAACAAAAAAATCTCATTTATTAATAAAAACAAAGCCACAATAATATTATCCCTATTGGATCTCTATTTTTGCCATTTTCCTATTTTTTGATCAGAGTTTCATGATGCACATGCTTTCTTATTATGCTGAAACTTATTTTTGGTCATGGTTTTATGTTAACCTCCATTATACCTTCTCATGAAAATCAACCTTTTTCGAGGTTTCGTTCTGACGGTGATGGCATATTAGGCTTAATTATGTTTCTATTATCATCTGTTAACCTAGCCAACCTTGCTAAACAAGACACATTTGTGGAGAGACAATGGGTAGATCAGTTATATATGAGGTTTTCTTATGACAATGATATGCACTGATACGCACGGCTGGAGGAAGGGAGGAGAGCAATGAAGTGAGCTGGTGAGTGTATTAAAAAAGCAGCATCCCACAGCGCAGTTAGCTCCTCTTCATCTTCCCTGCATGCTTAGCCATGAATTATCTTGTGTCCCTCTGCTGGGAAGTGACACATCAAATGTGCTGTATTAGATTCACAGTAATGTCATAAGCAAAAAGTTATTGTCTGGTAGTAAATAGTGAGTCTATCATGAAATATCAAGTCTATTATCATTCCACTATCACCTCCCAAAGCCCTCCATGGTGTAAGGCTCACAACCCTGATGTGCTAATGTGGTATTAGAGCCTTGTAGCCTTGGAAGCTAAATATACTCTCCTGCAGCAGGTGCAGGGCATTAACAGGAGCCCTGGTAGAAGCTTAGCCTCACGCATACACCTCCAGGATGTGTCTAAGCAATATATCAACTACTTTATCACCATCTAGTGGATCTGAGCAGCCCTAGACCTAGAGTCAAAGGTATAAAGCCCATGATGCCTGAGAGGTAAAGTCAAAGAACATAAAGCATATATTGGAGACACTACAAAAAAGTGTATTTTCAACCTGAAGAATGCAGCCACTTGTCTTCCCTCATTATAATACAATGAATTAAGATTGAACAATTCAATTCAATTCAATTTTATTTATATGGCACTTTTTACACCCAGTGTTGTCACAGCTTTACAGAATCCAGGTCGGAGACCCTAGTGAGCAAGCCAAGGGCGACGGAGGTGAGGAAAAACTCCTTAAAGCTAGAGGAAGAAACCTCAGGAGGAACAAAGACTCAAAAGAGAGAAAGAGAGTCTCTTTTGGGAAAACTAAGAATAGAAGGCCTTTTTGTACAGCTTAATCACTGTTGGACAGATTATCCATCTATAGCTGACGGAGGTGATACAGTTAAGAGTCAGTAGAGGTAGTTTTTGTTGGGAGAGTAGCTTGAGAGTAGCTAGTCCACAACAACAGGAACAACAATTTCTGCTGGAGCTTTGAACACCAGTTGCCCTTGGATGGGGGAGGAGCACATGTTGGGTTAGACAGGTTAGGATTGAAAGTCCTCCACAATTAAATCATATTTTGGTTAGTTAGTTAATCTTGGACAAAATTGTGCTTGTGCTTCAGGGTCTAGTGCTGATGTCCATGTACCCTATGTAGATATTTTTGGAAATGAAAGGGTTTATCATGGGCACTCTCACCAGTGCACAGTTATGCAGCTTCATTCAAGACTAATTGTGATGACCTGTTTGTTGTGACACCTTTCTGTCATAGCTAGGAATAACCTTTTCAGCAGTTTGCGCTGCAGTAGCTGTTCTGTGAGATCAAACCAGACGGGTTAGGCTTCACTCCCCACATTCATCAACGAGCCTTGTTAGTTCATGACACTATTGCCGGTTTAGTGATTGTCCCTACTGCATACCAGGAACACCTCACAAGACAGAAACTGGAGGTTGGAGATGTTCTGACCCAGTTGTATAGCCATCGCAATTAATTTTTTTCCTGTTTTTTGTCTATTTTCCTGCTTCAATAACTTGAGACACATGGATACTGTATTGAAAGAAGAGCACTGTAAGTAATCTTTAATTGCAATCAGACAAACACCCGAGCAAGTCTATCTGCATTTCCTTTCTGTTTTAGTACAGAACACAAAGTGGTGTTTTTGTCATCCGTGTTGTAGAAACTGCAAAATTGCCAGAAAATTGCAAAATGAGCCAAACTGTTGTTTAACCTCTATGGATGTTTAAAACAGAACAGCCTCAGGATAGGTGCTCACACCGAGCTGTGCAGTTCACGATTTGATTTTAACCTCCATCCCAAAGGAAGTCACTCCTGCAAAAGCAAGCTGGGCAGAGGGGATTCGATTTAAACGCGCCACAAATGTAGAAGCCACAGCACCATTATTTTAGAAGGTGTGCAGACCAATCAGTTTAACCTCCTGAGAGGTTAGGCTTCCAAGCAATTGCAGAAAAGGTTAAGAGGTTCTCAATTACTGCCAGGTAGCAGCAGACTGTGGATTCCTCAGGTACACCAAACATTCAGAGGTGGCTTTGAACCAAGTCCCTGCTGGGCTTCTTTTTTTTTCAATTGAGCAGTGGTTTCCCATTTCCTGTGAAAAGCAACCGCTGTGCTGACGAACTTGGCAGGGGACGTTTGAGTGTCTGGACCCCAGAGCCTCTCGATTAATAAGAGATGATCCAGTTCAAATTTAAACAAGGCACGTTTGCCACTCTGTTAGTAAATCTGGCTCTAGTCTGTAAGTGGCTGTAGTACTGCTTCAGCAAATCCTGACTTAGAAAAAAAAACCTGCCCACCACCCAGCTGTTAATCTAGAGGTAGTAATTCAGTTTTCTCATGTCCAATATCAAAGGCCGTCCCTTCAGTTTAATTCATATTGAGCTGGGACATGTAGCATCTATACCTGCATCGACCTTATTCTTACAAAGAAAAGGGGAGAAAAAGAGGTATTAATCATTCGTTGTTATTGGCCCTCCCTGCCAGGGTTGTAACATCTGCAAACATGATTAATTTCACAGGCTCATAGCAAGATGCACAATCAGCTGCGTAACCGGGAGTAAGTGGTGACAGACAACTGCCTTGGGGAGCTGGTGGCATTTTGCAAAAGTGGTTTCTGATGTACTTTTACCACCTGTTTTCTGCTCCACAAAACCTCCCAAACTCTAGAAACATGCAGATTGATTTGCATCTATGCCAGCTGTCTCCTGGTGATAGTTGCTTTAAAGGCTCAGCTGCTAACTGCAAACGACGTTCGTGCTTCGGCATAAAACATCGCAGCAGGATCGCGCAGAAGGGCAAAGAGACTGCATTCTCAGAAACAGAATCATTTAGCTGCAGCGTAAATCAGCTCTGAGTACAGATAAATACAGAATTGCCTACAGATAAGCAAGGTACGATATGGTACCTGAAAGCTATCGAGCGTTTGATAAGGGACAGCAGGCTATTTGGGCTGTCCCACTCTGCACTAGAATATGCTGTTAAATGTGTAATTCACTTACATACAATGTCAGCATACCATGTGCTGGAAAACCATCAAATGCTGAATTTTCCATTAAAGATCCATAAAGCTTGGATTATGCCCATAGTTTATAGTTCATTGTAAACTTTATTGGTCATCTGTGTGATAATAAGCAGTACAGTTAAATTCAACACAAAAATGATGGCATGCATCAATATTATGACCAAAGCAATTAGAAATGTACCATGACTGCATTAGCAGTGCTGCCATTGTAGCATTCTTTACATTCTTAAAAAGGAACCACAGACAAGTCCCCTAAATAACCATGTCAGTAAATGGGGTTGTCTTTGAATAAGATTAATCTACTGGAGGTACAAAGAATATCATGTAAAAGTTGTTGACCAAATGTAATGGGTCTTCCTTAACTTCCCTTCTAAAAAGTCACATATATTTCACATAATTATGTAAAAACAACATGGTTACAATGATGTATGATCACATCATTGGAAACAGTGGTAACATCAAATTAATGTTTTTTTCTGTAAGCCTTTGCATTATGCGAAGGTTCTTCATCCCATACATTTGATCACAGTTATATCTCCTATGCAGAAATACTTCTCAAAAGAACCACCAACTGAGGTGGTTCTTCTATGCTTTCGTGCAGAGAACCCTGTCTTTCACCTTGATCTTTAAGAGCGTAGCCTTTTTATGACGGTGCACTTTGCAATAACAAAAGCCTGCATTAACCCAAGCTGCAGCAGTTGCCTGGATAAAAGAACTATGATAAAAAAAAAGAACCAATATTTAATCAGATGGGCTTCTTCTATGAAGATGCAGCATGTGCAACACAAGGGGTCAGTGTTGCTTTTCAAATGGGCTGTCCTCGCACTGCAGTGAGATCAATCTGCCTCACTCCTCAGCCTCCCATGCATTCGCAAGTCATGCGGTTGATTTAGGTGTGTGGCGCCCTGTATCATGCTTTCATATCAACTGCTTTATCCCTTTTACGACACTAAATAACAAGGAAATGAAAGGCAAGCAGTTCTTGCGGCCGAGGAGAGCGGGAATTTACAGCTCGGGGCATCCCACCATTACAGCTCAGTCATAACTCTAAATCTGCCTGCTCAGTAGGCAGCTCCCAATGCCAAGCTTTTGTCTATGCGTTAATGTTATTGTTCAAACGGGGCTTGTGGGTACAGCACGCCAATTGACTCTCATTTCTTCCCGCGCCATTATATCCCTTTTTTTTCCTTTCATTTGGGAGAGACAAAAAATCTTAATGTGCTTAGGGTGCATTGCAGATTTTAGATTATATTTGCTGTTGTGCCCCGACCCCCCCTACCCCTTTGGTGGTCTGACAGAGGTCACGCTTCAATCGCACCGTGAACGTTGAAGTGAAAGGGCAGGGAGAACTTCAGATTGCCTCCGGCTTCCAGAGACAGTATCCAAAGTACCAAAAAAACCCTTCAGATTTCTTGGAACTGACTTGTTTCCATGGTCACCAATGCCTCCTTTACTTTATTTTAAAAGGCTGGTGTCACCTTGGCTACAATTAGTAGAGCAACATCTCTCATCATCTGCTCACGCTCACTCCGAAGGATGTGATTTATTTCTTTCTCAAGAGACTGCCATAAAGGTGGGATGTATGCGGACTACTATTTCTTCTCTCGTGCCGAACTCTGCAGTGATGGCTTGGCAGCGGTCGGGGCATAACTAATCATACTAAACGGGGATGGAGACTCTATAAGCCGCCTTTTCTTTGTTTCTACAAAAGAGAGGAAAGTTCTGAATGGGCTGAAACACTGTTGCTTTCATGGTGACACTTCCCCACCCCTACTCAAACCCCACCCCAGCCCCTTCAAAACATTAGGCAAACAGCAGTGAAGGGCCTGCTCAAAAGGAGAATGTAAAAACCAAACACACAAGACAAGCAAATAAGCTGTGTGCTCAGCACCCCACAGCTGATCACCTCCCTGGGCTCGCCGCTAGATTGCTTGAATTATGGAGAGAGATGAGTGCTGTGGAGCTGGCCAGGGGAATATTGCTTTACTTTGTTATCTCATTGTGCTGTGTGGTCGTAGCTGTCGCACATCAAATTGCCTTTGCCCAGCCCGCCTCGGCACTAAATCCTATCATGTGCAGCCACATCTCTCGCCGACAACAAGGCAATCCTTTTTGTTGTTGTTGTTTTTCGTTCTTTGCTCTTTAAATGCGCAACAGTTGCTTTAAATTAAACTGCCGGTGCTGAATGCAGTGCCAGCCATAATTAAGTAGGTTTTTTCTGAACCTTCTACACTCTTTTGTCTTTTTCAAGTAAACCGCTTTATATAAGTAATGCATTTCTCATACACAGTCCAAAAGAATTGCTCACATGCACTGTGGTTTTAATACATTTAGATTCTTGTACATTTACTACATTCAGTCAGTTAAGTCCTGGTATATCTCTTAAACCTCAAAAAGGGTCCCCAGTATGACAAAAGAAGTTGATTAGTGTGGGTGTAGCATAGTGGGTATCCCAGCAAGGTAAAGGAAAAGTGAAATATAGACATACAATTCAGATTGAAAAATGTGTGAGGAAGGAAAATCCATCCACTATTGATGGTCTATGGGCAGCAGTGAAGAATATGCGGGAAGCAGCTTAAAAACAACTTTAAAAATGTATGACAAAGCAGTGCAAGGCTGTCTTTAAGACAGACGGAGACGGGGACTCCAGTCACGACTGAGCTCAGACTCGCCCTCAATTAGTACCGGACCAAAGGCTTAAGATTCCTCAAGTTTCAACCTGGTGACAAAGAAAAAAAAGTGGACAAAGCTTATTAAATTAGGACCATCATCCTCTGTGCGGTGAAATGAATAAAACCTTTCATTTCCAGCCTCACCATGTGTGACCTTGGCTTTCAGTTTTGCAATAGTGTGTAGTCTTTACTGCAATGCTGTCCTCTTACACCTTGCATATCACAAAACTTTGAAGCTTACTAAAGCTTTGGATGAATTATATATATCCTAGCTAGCATTACAGACTAACTGCACAAGTGTTTTTGCCTCATTCCTTTACATACATACAGCACTTTATTTCTGTCCTTCAGTCTTTTCTATAACGAAAGATTCTATTTGAAACCATGTCAAGCCTGTCAAAATTTTCAGTTATTTACTGCAAGTGCACTAAACTTCTTTACTGGAAGCCAGCATTTGTTTCACGACACCTACACTATCAGTCAAAAGTTTTTGCACCCCACAGGTTTTTACCACTTTTCTATTCATTTCATGAACTGCAGGTTTTTATTTTGGTTTAAGCATTGAGTGAACAACTATACATGAGATAAGATAAAATAAAAAATATCCTGAAGGAAATTCATCCCGAGGGAAAATCTTGTGTCATTAGTGTGCTCAGTGCAACACGAAAGAATAAAAAATTTAAAAAAATAAAAAGGAAACAGCAGTGCAACTCAATGACAAGAACCTCAGGGTAACAGAGTAGCACTGACATTGCTGGATATAAAGATTTTGATTAGAGTACTGTTTTGTACCAGCAGATTCATAATGCAAAATGGCTTATGAAAGTGGCTTGGTGTTATTGCAATAAAAATAAATGCAATAAAATAGCAGCAGGTGATGAGGTAATGAGATTAGCATTCAATAACATACAATCAATTAAACAGTTGAGTCACATGAAAATGTCAAATGTTTCCATTATAACATAGAAAGAATCTGTAACAGCGCATGTCTAACATCCTAATAACTGGTTGTGTGCTGGTGCAGAGTCAAATTCTAGACTGTCCTTTAATGTTAAATGCATTCTTTACTGTTTCATCCCATTGACTATCACTTAATTACTAATTAAACAGCCGGTGATCCACACTGTAAATATAATCATATTTATAATTATCATTATATTGAGTGACTTTTTAAAGGTCATTATTAATTCTGGTTAATAAAGGTACTCAAATGGTCAAATAAAGGTACTCAAAGTGTAAAGTTATGTTAGCAAAGAACTCACATCTGAAAAATGGACTTGCATGAAATGACTTGTGGTTTCCGTTACATTTTGGTGTGGCAACAGTCCAAAGAAAAACTTTGACAATGTAGTGTTATCTCAGTTTCTTCACTGCTGTCCTCAGACCATTTAGAGTGTCTGAATTTTTGTTCTGCATGAAGCCCCATGAGGTCTTAATGGGTTTTAACAGTGCCTGCAAGTGATGAGTTGCTATGAATGAATGACTGCTAAATATCAGTGCATGTGAACACTTAATATTAACTGCCAGTGTATATATATATATATATAAACAAAACAAAACAAAGGCTGTCCATCTGAGAGGGAACAGTTTAAGCGGGCAGGACGACTCCCTGCAGTGTTAGCGTTAGCCATGTTAGCTAGCGTTAGCATGCTAGCTAGCAGTGCCGTGTCAGATGGCCTTGCAGAATGCCGGTACTGTCACTGTACTTTAACACTGACTTGCAGATTGTGCAAGTCTCCGGGCTGTTTGTGTGTCTAGAGTGAAGTATCTCCACACATGTGATGTGTGTGTGTGTGTGTCTCTGCTGCCGAGTCTCTCGCCTTGTTGTTGTCTGTTTTTATCTTTCCCTCTAAGCGGCAACAGTACCGCCATTTTTACGAAGGGACTACAATAATTGGTCACGGAACGCGTGTCAGCGTCAGCCAATCAGAGGCAGATCGACTTCCTTCAGGCAGAGTCGACTAGTGCCTCTGAAGTCGACTAGTCGACATTTGTGTTAATGCCCTGATATATATATATATATGTGTGTATGTATGATATGATATCAGGGATGCATCTGCCTTATCTATCTATATGTTTTATGTTGCGTTTCTTTTTTCCCCCCAGGTACCTTCATTGGAGTAGTAACGTGGAAGAATCGCAAACCAAAGAAAGGCGACTGAAGTTCTTCAGCAATGGAACATTCAGTTGTCCAGCGGTATATATTATATAAACTTATTCTGCGCACCAGCTACTGTTCTTCAGCCCCATGTATATCTGTTCTCTGACACTTGCTGAACGTCCTTATAAACTCCACCCAGCTGAATGCGTAGGAAGGTTGATGAAATGACCAAGGACCATGTAAGGGAACCATGGCAACACTGAATCTCCAAACAGCAGAACACCATACTCTAGCGCTGAAAACCCAGTAATCACAAGCTTGACCATAGAACGAACTCTGTATTGATTGTGAAAAAATTAACCCCAATACAAGCAATTCAAATAACTAATCAGTTGAACTGCTGTCCTCGCAGCGGTTGACTGTGTCATTGTTGTTCAGTTTTTACAGACAACTACCCTTAATTATTCAGACCACTGTTGTTGTTATGCACTTGAGGTGTTGCTGTCGACTGTAAATATACTGAAATGTAGTGAATTATAAGGCGCAACATGCTCAGTGTTCTCAAAGGTAAGGGATGTGAAGTGACCTGGGAAGACAAAGTCTCACTTGTTTGCTTTTTTCATATATTACAATAAATAATTGTTTCAACTACTGAACTCCTGGTGTGTAATAATTTAATTTTGCGTGTGTGATAATTGAACTCTCGGTGTGTGATAAAGTCTTTCTGCTAGAAAAGTTACCATTAGAATAAATGCAAGCAAGCTAGAAAGCAGTAAAAAAGTATAATTGTTTGTAAAAAATGAGTTATTTTGTGAGCTGGTGAGGAGAACGCAGGTTTGGTTCCAGATTTCCTCCAGCCGTTACTTAGATTTGTGAAATTCCATCGATAACTATTGATCTATTTTAATAAAGAACTGATTGAATCATGCCAGGTTTCTGTTGGAACACATGATATACTGTACATAAAATCACTCACCGTATAACATTCTATTTCTAGTTTTATTTAGTATATTTAGTAAGATTAATGGTATTAATCATATTAAATATTAGTAAGATTAAATATATTTTTTCAGGTTCCTAAGACCTTTGCACACACACACACACATACACACATATTATATATATATATATATATATGTGTGTGTGTGTGTGTGTGTGTGTGTGT
>JBBPCY010034397.1:0-13934 GCA_037974405.1 Brachyalestes nurse | reverse complement strand
CAGCTATTGGTTAAAGAAAAGAAACTGACGTGAAAATCCTCCTATTATGGCGAAAAACGTATGTTTCTGGGCGGGAAATGTATATGGGAAGGAGTTATACGGGAAGGGGTGTGTCGCGATTCACCCTCCACCCTCCGGTTTTGTATCGTATGTCGTTACAGCCCTAGTGTTTGCACAATGGTTTTGTTTGTCTGTAGTTTATTGGGTATTTATGGTTGCTGTTATTTGGGCGGATTTTGTTTATTATTATTTTGGAGTATTTTGGAGATGTTTGATTTATTTTTGAGACTGTGGCACTGCTTAAGTGGGCGGGGCTTCAAGGTCTTAAGAGGGTGTAGATGGGCCCATGGTGGAGTGTGAGAAGAGCAGGCAAGTAGATCACAGCTCCTATAGGTCAGAACTCCCCGTTCCCAGTTTATTTCTTTCATAAGGTATATCATTTTAAATATTGTGGTAAAATTTTGGATTATGTTTTGCATTTTGGAAAAGGAAAAATAAAGCTTCACAGAACACCATCCAAGATTAGACTGCCTCCAGCTTTCTTTCTGCGTCCACCATTGGCTTCTCCTAACACGTTTACACAGACAAGGAACTGCTTACAGAAAAACTACATAATACTGTATAATGGATACACTATATGGACAAAATAAAAATAATTGGGACCCCTGACCATTACACCAACAGGAACATTAATGGGACTGCATTCAAATACATAGACTTTAATATGGGGTTAGTCCCCCCTTTGCAGCTAGAAGAGCTTCCACTCTTCTTTGGAGGTTTTCCACAAGATTTTGGAGTTTCTGTGGGAATTTGTGCCCATTCATTCTGCAGAGCATGTCCAAGGTCAGACACTGATGGTGGACGAGAAGGCCTGGCTCACAATCTTCATTCCAGTTCATCCCAAAGGTGTTGGATGGGGTTGAGGTCAGGGATCTGTGCAGGCCAGAGTTCTTCCACACTGAACTCATCCATCCATGTCATTATGGAGCTTGCTTTGTGCACTGGGGCACAGTCATGCTAGAATAGAAAAGGGCTTTCCCAAACTGTGTCCATAAAGTTGGAAGCATGGCGTTGTCCAGAGTACCTTGGTATGCAGAATCATTAAGATTGCCCTTCACTGGAAGCAAGGGGCCTAGCCCAAACCCAGAAAACAGGCATGTCCCAATAGTTTTGTCCATATACTATGTGTATTTAAATATATTAGTGAGAGAGAGAGAGAATAAATAAGAATAAGGAATGCTGTTCAGGTTGTGGTGGACTTAATCTTATAGCACTGTGCAAAACCGTTGAAAAATGATTTGAAAAGTCATTTATCTGGGCAGTCATGATGAATGGACCAATAGAAATGGTTCAAATGATCGTATTCTTTTAACTTACACTGAAATTGAAGTAGTTCTTTTTTCCTTCCTCTGTAAGGTTACATTTCTTAAAGGCATGAAGTTTTGTCGTACAGTGATGTCATTTTACCTTCTGTGAAATAAATATAGGGTGATATAGAGGCCAAATTTCCATACTTATTAATCAGCATGAACAAGATCTGAGAATCTGCAAGTTAAATGAAACAAAAGCTAAATACCTGAAAATGTATCCATTGTAAGTTTGAAGGACAATTATTAGAACTGCAGCTGTTGTAAACCTGTCTGGAAGTGGATGCATGTTTATTTTGCCCCCAGACACAGTGAGGAGGAAACAGTAAAACAAAATCTGCGATTTCAAAGATTTTAAAGATTTTTTTGGAGTTCCTAAGTCTCCAAAAACTGAACCTCAGCTCTGCTGACATTTTAAATATGTAACAAATTACTTTGAAATTACAGTAACGAAGTAATAAATAATGCAATACAGTTTTGAAGTAACTTGCTCAACACTGATTATGACACATGTGTGTGTATGTGTATGTCATATATGTGACCATGGCTGATATGAGGCGCCCTTCAGCTTGTGTCATTTGTCCTTGCCTTACTAAACCTCTGCTCCACGACACTCCAGGGAAACAGTTCATCAATACCAATGCACTTGTTTGTGGTATGCAGTGTATATTCAATTTATTAGCATCTGCTGCTTCACTCTGGAGGGTTCCAGGAGGCTTTTGTGTTTGCTTCTCAATATTGCATTTGTACTGATTCCACTGCCAGCAGATTTGGCTGCATCATTGCACGTTTGACTTTGTCTCCTTTACTTCAGTCAGTGTTTTATCTTGCATCTGAGCCATGCATGACAATCCTGTCTCAGACATGTAGATTTAAAAGACTGGAGTGTGGGTTTTACTCTAACTCCGCTGGGAATTGTCGATGGTATATTGAATGTTTACAATTTTAAAAGGGGAATCACTTAAGATCCAGGTTTAAACTTGTGGATGAAGTTTATGACATCTATATCTTTTTGGAAGCTGTAAACAAATAACTAAAAATATTTTTTTTGCACTCTTGCTGACCTACAAACATCATCATCACGAACACGGGCAAAAACAAAAAACAGGAATGGGGGATGATTTTCTGTACATTCACACAGTTTGTCTAGTCCATGTTAAACATGCTGTGACATATATTGATCAATGACAACATTAAAACCACTAACAGGGGAAGTGAATTATAGTGATTATTTTATTGGCACCCATGAACAGTATGTCCATGAAGCGGACGTGTTCTAAGCAAGAAGAATGGAAAAGGATCTGAGAGGTGTTGACCAGGGTTCTGAGCACCTCCAGTAGTTAGTACCTACCAAACGTGGGCCAAGGGCTCCCAAGGTTCTTTGATGCATGTGGGAAGTGAAGTCAAGCCTGTCTGGTCTGGTCCAACAAAAGATCAACTATAGTACAAACTGTTGAAAAAGCTGCTGGCTATGATAGAAAGGTGTCGGAATACACCGTGCATTGCAGATTGCTGTTTATGGACCTGTGTAGATACAGACTGGTCAGTGTGCCCATGCTAACCTCTGTCTCCCACTGAAAGCATCTATAATAGACATGTGTGCATCAGAATTGGACCATGGAGCAATGGAAGAAGCAGGGAACAGATGGCACCAGGATGCATTATGAGAAAAAGACAGACGGTGTGATGCTCTGCACAACATTCTGCTGGGACACTTTGGATCCTGGCACTCATGAGGATGTTACTGTGACATTTACCACCTACCTAAACATTTTTGCAGACCAAGTACACCCCTTCATGGTGATGGTATTTCCTAATGGCAATGGCTTCATTCTGCAGGATAATGTGCCACACTGCAAAAATGGTTGGTTTGAGGAACATGGTCAGGATTTCAAAATGTTGCTCAGTATGAGTGCTTATTTATTGGATGTGCTGGACAAACTGGTCCAATCTATGGTGCAACTTACAGGGCTTATAGGATCTGCTGTTAGTGTCAGATGTAAGATACCACAGCACAGGTTCAGAGGTCTTGTGGAGTCCATGTGTTCATGAGCAGTGGAGGCACAATGGGGACCTAGATAACAATAGGCAGGTTTGGCTGATACAATATACAGCCAACCATGAGGAAGTCCTTATATGGCAGTGTTTAAGGCAGAAACAGTTCAATTGTCTTCACAAGAAGCCAGTATTTATGTTAACTATATTAGTGCCAAGCTAGCAGTGGTGAGATATCAGCTGTACACAGACATCTGGAGCTTATAAACTCTTGTTCTTGCAGTTGCTGAAAAGTGCAGTCGGTGCTGTGAAATACAGAGTGATTGTTCTGTTAGCTTGCTTAAGCTGCATAAATCAACATTTAAACATTTAAATGCAACATTTTTTAGACATTTGCATATTTTCATTGCTGTAACTGAGGAGAGGATCTCAGATGTGCTGAGTGTGTGAGCTCCCATCCATTCAAATATACAGACATATTAAAAATGTAGGCACATTGTTATAGAATGCCTCTTGTAATGTAAATGTAGGGTTTTATTCTGAGTTTATTCTCTGTCTCTGGTTTTTCTTCACCTCATTTTAAACTGCTAAAAATACTATAGCTTCAGGGAAAATTTAAGTGATGCTCATGATAGGTTGTCAAGGTAAAGGTGGAATGACTTGCCAGTCATTGTAAAATTTCACTGCAGAAAAATTCTACCCTCATTTACCCATCATTCTAAAAGACAGAACGTTAGAAATAGCCGAGTACAATTCAAGGAACCTCATTTACGTTTTTTTTACACCATAACCTGCAATTGCGGACTCTGTTATAGCGCAAATTAGAGCATCAAATTAGAAGGTAACACACAAACGATCCAGACACACTTCTTGCGGTCATTGGTAGTGCTGATAGCACGAGTAATTGTAACATAGTTTATCAGTTTGATTTAATAAATATCGCTATGGTTTCCATCTACGCCCTAGTGCATACATTCGATTTATAATAATTACATTGAAAAACTTTACTGAATTCACTGTTTTTGTAATGTCAGAATCTGAAACCTTTAATGATCCCATTGCAAATTGCTTAAACACAAATCCTTTCAAATTCTCTCACTGCTCAACACTGAAGGAATGGTCCATTTTTGTTTGAATGAGGCACAGTACAGGGCAGCCAATCAGAACAGAGCTCATTTACATACATAAGTCACAGCCAGAATAAAAAATAGTCCGTTCACTACTTAACTTCTCAGAAATATAAATAAATAAAATGCTATGTTAAATATGTTAAATCAGAGAATGATCAATACCTGCAAAGCAGAAAAAATCTTAGGCTGCAAAATAGTATTGTGATAAGTGTATAGAAAAGAGTTAGATGAGTTCGCGATGATAAATGCTGACACTGAAAAGTAATTGTGCAAAAAGTAAATCTGCTCTCAGAGCAGAAGGAATATATTTTACAGCATGTCTAGGCAAACAAGAAGATGGACAATGTAAGTGGGCCCATGTATGACAGGTTGATGGAGGACCCCATATTTGTTAATGGATGAATTCATGGTTACATTGTGCCATACTCTCCAGGGACATCAACTCTGGCATGTTGAACAATGACCCTCCTCCCATATGTCTCTTTTTGTGGAGGTATACCACACATTTGAAGGCTACCTATTTAGGAATACATGCATAAGCATTTCATGATGTGTTTATTTATTTTTAAAAAAAGCTTCTGGAAAGCTTCTATTGCCAAGATAAGGTACAAGATGTTTTCTGAAGTGCACTACACTGTATGATAAAAGAGCCCTTAAAGTACAGCTTCAGACGCGTGTCCGCACATAAACAAATTTCTCTGAAAATGAAAGCAGCCTCTGAACTGTTATTTAGAAATACACTCTTTAAAAATGGGAGTGAGGGCACTGTAGCATAACTGCAGGAAATGCCCTGCTTGAGGGGAGGGGGTGCACACCATGGGAAAAATGGAAAAGAAAATTGAATAGAGTCTAAAAATGTTTCAATTCTAACAAAAAAATAAAAATAAACATCTTTGTATCAGCTTTCGCAAACTTTATACATTTGATGTTTATCTTTAGATGGCATATTAAGTGCTCTGACAAATGGCAGTAGGCAACTCCTCAAAACTGCATGAATATCTGAGTAATCTTTAAATGCATGGAAGGTTTTGAAGCCAGACAGTTAAGACCTTCAGTACCTCTGTGAGAGCATCTAATACATCCACCCCGCCTCCACAGGCTAAACTGAAATAGTGCTTTTACTATACATTATCATTAGATGGGGTACCTGCCACTAATGCTATCCCTCCAAAAGTGATGAACCATGACTACTAGAGCTATATCAGTTCAGGCCATAAACATCAAAACACAGTCATCACAAACACGACGACAAAACACACTTCTGGGCTAAAGCGAATTTCCAACAGCATCCATAAGGCATTTCAGGTGTATTTTAACACTAAACTTACGGTATAACACAAAGTGACATGACAACACTGTTGTTGCCTTGGAATTGGGAAATGTATAGTCAGTAGGATTTAAAAATACAGTGTGATCCAACCCCTTTCCCACTCACTCACTCAGAAAATGGCAGCGCACCTTTCATTTTCAGCCTTTCCTGCCTCTGTACTATATAGAAAACGGTTGCATTATTTTATAATACAGTGGCATTCAAAGGTCATATTCCAGGGGCATGGGGCATTCCTGTACCATTAACTTTCTGTTGTTCTCAAATGCATGCTGCATTACAGTTTTTTTCTCAGTTGCTTATGTACTCATGTACCAAATGCACCAAACGCCCAGGACAATAAGTCACAATAAATGCACAAGTGAGCAGTTCATCTCAAAGGTGCCATGTCTTATAGACACTGCTTTGTGCACAGGGGCACAGTCATGCTAGAACAGGAAAGAGCCTATTGCCACAACATTCAAATTATATAACCTAAACGTGCTATATCCTTCACTGGAACTAAGGGGTCCAGTCAAACCCTAAACCCCCACTACCCCGTAGACCACTATATATATATATATATTTAACTGTTGGCACTATTCCTTTCAGGTAGGTAGCATTCTACTGGCACAAAGATTTGTCCATCAGACTGGCAGACAGTGAAGTATGAGTCATCACTCTAGGGAACATGTTTCTACATGTTTCTGAAATCGCCTATTCATTGCAGAACAAAAAGCTGACACTGTCCACATATTATATGCAAATGATGTCCTATGACATCCATATCCTAGAAAACAGAACAAACAGTGAGTTCCATATACACTATTGATTGCTTGCTGAGTACATATGTCCTCTATGCATTTCTATAATTCTGAGAGAAATATTCAGTCAGAGACAAAGATGCTTTTTGTGCGGGCTGTGAATCATTGTACAAGAAGTGAAGTCAGGTAAGTTTAGTTAATGTGGGCCGAATAAGCCTGTGGCATCCAAGCACCCTTTGAGATTATAGCCAGTGACCAAACCATGCTCCACTCACGAATATTAACTGCTGTGTGGTTGAACAAGCTCTACACAATGTTGTTAAAAACGTTTTTCAACCTAATAAAACTCAAATCTATCATTGTTGTTTACAACATGTATAGTGTCAGTTAACAACAAAAACATAGTCCAACTTAGTTGCATTGCATTTTAAACTGGAAAGTCATGTTATGTAACAACACTAAGCACATTCTCATAAGGTAGATAGAACAGTGGACAGTGGGCAGAAACCAAATGGGTAAAGCATGAAAAGATCAACTGATAATACTGACATATAATTTCAGACTGTAGCAGTAATACAGATCAATACAGGCTGCTAAGGAGATTTTTTTGGAGACTTTTGAAGAAAACTGCACGATGAATGTCCTGACTACAGCAGTGTGCACCCAACATATGCATATATGCAGGGGGGGGGGGTTCAGTTCCTACTTCACATTCACCGAGTGAAGCAGCAGGCTGCCACCAATGCAGTGCCCAGGGAGAAGTATGTGGGGTACCTTGCTCAAGGGTACCTCAGTGGTGCCGATACCAGCCCAGGAATGGGAACCCATGGCCCTCTGATTACAAAGGCAACTCCTTAACCACCAGACCACCAAAAGCACCACAGTCTTCTTCCTACCCTACTGTTTCCTTATCAGAAATTTCAGCAGGTCATAAAACGAAGACTGACATTTGTTAATTAATATTTTAATTAGGTGGTGTGGGCCTAGTGGGTAGGATACTTGCCTCTGGTCCAAGAGGTCATGTGTTCGAATCCTACCTTCTGCATATCACCACTGGGTTCCTGAGTAAGACCCTTAACTCCAAGGTGCTCCAGGGAGACTGTCCCCTGTAATTAGGAAATGGAAGTCGCTTTGGATAAAAGCGCCTGCTAAATGTCCTAAATGTAAAAATATAATGAAATAAGTTATTATTTCACTGCAAACTGTTATCAGATTAACTAAGACAATGATGTCCTTCTGTGTGTGAAATGTTGTGACTTTATATTGAGCTGCTAGTGAGCTAAGATGGGTGTAAAGGAGGGTGAGAAATAAATCTACACCTGTCCAAACAGCATAAACACAATAAAACAATGAATACTTTAACCGAGCAATTTCTAAAACAGGTGCAAACTGCAATTTACGACTACTCTGAAAATGAGTACTCCTTTTAGGAAGTTCAGTCACTGAATATTTATACTCAGCTATCAAATTATTGTAACCTTTCCATACAGTGACAGAAATGCTGTTCAAATTTTCGGAACCATCTTTCTCTAACTGTTTCTACATCTGCTTGATTTCTCTCAAACAGAAGTTTAAAAAAGAACTCTTCAAAGTTTGCCCAGGTGAAGTCAAAGGTTTGTCACTGGTTTCCGAAAGTGTGCATATTCTTTCATCATCCTCTCTTATGAAAATATGGTTGTGCTTAGCGATGGAGCATTGATTGAAATCTTATGCAAGTGCTTAAGAATTTTGTGATGAGCATCAGCTCCAGTGAAATGTGTTTTATTGGAAAAGAGCAAAGACCACTTTTCAAAACCTGTAAGCAAACAAAAACACCCACAAAACCTTTTCTATGGAGCTTCTCCTCAGAAACACAAAGCTTATGGACACGCTATACTAGCTATAGACAGCAAATCAAGCATTTTTTCAGTTAAAGGTGAAGTTAATCAGGCTACATTGTTAGTTTAGAAATCAGTTTCACTTTGCCATTTGGGAGGTACCATCAGATGTCTCCCTATGAAAGGTAAAATCAGAATTCTGTCAAATGTCTTATCAAAGTCTAAGCTAATTTCATCTTCAATGAAGTGGGATTCAGTATTCTATCATCAGCAGCCTTTTTAGAGGCATGATGAATGGATTGTTGAAGAGAATGTGGAGTGGGTTAACTGAAATGTGTAGTTGAACGTGTGTGTGTGTGTGTGTGTGTGTGTGTGCGTGCGTGTGTGCGCATGTGTGTGTGTAGGCAGGATAGTCTTAAGTGAAGAATGAGATGTTATCTGCTAGAGTGGCTGCAGATTGGAGACTCTGAACTGAGTTCCTGAGAGTGAGGAAGTGAATGTGTAAGAGCATGACGCAGTTCTGAAAAGTGAAGTAACTTAATTAGAAAAATAATTTCATCCTTTTTTTCCTCTTTCTTTCTCTCTTTTCCTCTATCTCCTCCCTCTCCCTCTTGACTTTTATTTACTGTCTGTGCTGCCGTAAAAGAGTGTAGATGAAAAGTGCCCCAAGCAGATTGAAACCACCTTTCTAATACTGTGTAGGTTCCCCTTGTGCCACGCCACGGCATGAGCTCCGCAAGGCGTATCTGGCACCAAGAAGACAGCAGCAGTCTTTTAAGTACCTGTAAGTTCTGAGGTGGAGCCTCCATGTCATACACTACTTTATCAGCACAGATCGATCAGATTGAGATCTGGGGAATTTGGAGGCCAGGTGAACAACTTGAACTGTTTGTCATGTTTCTCAAACCATTCCTGAACAATTTTTAAAGTGTGGCAGGGCACGTTATCCTGCTGAAAGAGGCCACAGCCATTGGGAAATCATGCTGCCATGAAGGGTGTACTTGGTCTGCAGCCATGTGGTAGGTAGAACATGTCAAAGCAATATCCACATGAATGGCAAGACCCAAGGTTTCCCAGCAGAACACTGGACTATCTCTGCTGGCTTGCCTTCTTTTCATAGCACACCCCAGCCCTATCCCTACCCCAGGTGAGTGACATGCACACACTCAGCATTCTATACGACTCAATCCATCGCTCAAAGGTGTATTTTGAAGTTTATTGAAGTGTACTACGAGTATTCTTAATTTAATACTAAAACTGAGGCAGTATACTTAAAGTTTACTTTTTATATACTATATTTTCTATACTCAAGAATAGTATAGTGAAGTATACTTGACTTATACTGATAAGTATAAAAAACGTATATAAAGTATACTTTTGTAAACTTAGAGTATACGTAGAGTATACTTTTATAAACTTAAAAATGTTCCAATTTAGTCAGAAGAAGTATTAAATTAGTATACTCTCTATTACACTACAAGTACATGGTCTGTATACTTGCCATACTTATATTCAAGCAAACTTAATAAAATGAACTTCAAGTATACTACTTTTTGCTAAAGGCAGTCCTGATGCTCACATTCTATTGTAGACATCTGGCAATGAACAGGTGTCAACAGGACACTTTATCATAGACAGCCTTATCCTTTTCAGCAATGTGCCACCAGTTGTCCTTCCTGGGACCACTTTTGATAGTTACTAACCATTGCATACTGAGAACACCCCAAAAGACCTACTGTTTTTGAGGATGCTCTGCTCTAGTTTGGCTCTGGTCAAAGCCACTCAGATCCTATCCCTGTTACCAACACATCAACTTCAAGAACTGTTCACTTGCTGCATAATATATCCCACCACTCGACAGGTGCCACTGTAATATGATACCCGATGTCAACCTTAAAGAATTTTACACTTAACATTGAAAAATATGTACGTCTTCCTATCATTTTGCTCTACAATCAATTTACACTGCATAGATATTTAAAGGTGTTTGTGTAATCACATAATTAATTCCATAGTTAGCTGCATTTCGGATTTAGATTCAGAAAACTCATCAGAGATAAGATGCCAAATTATCTTTAATGGTGGCATGCACCACATACCAATACACAAACACATGCATTTTCATTTATGGCATTTAACAGACCCTTTTATTCAAATTCATTCCCTAACTACAGAGGGCAGTCTCCCTGGAGCAACTTGGGATTAAGGGTCTTGCTCAGGAACCCAGTGGTGGTATGCTGAAGGTAGGATTCGAAGCCATGACCTCTTGATCCGGAGGCAAGTATCCTACCCACTGAGCTACCTCCACCCCATGCAAGAAAGCATTTTAAATGAAAGTTCATTTCATTACTGCAGAATAAATAAAAACTGGATCGAAATAGCATCCTAATGGGAGTAACTGAAAGGAGCAATGCAATAGATGGAAAGGCTCTGCTTTATAAGTGAAACTGTCCTATCCAGAAATTAAAGATACAATTCAGAGAGTCCTTATTGCGTTACATATATAAGGTCTCTTCTGACTGTTCGGTTTGTTCTGATATCATGAAACGCCTGAAGATGACAAAAATGTAAAGGATGTTTTCGATCCTTGGAGCAAGACCGTATTCACAACAATAACTTGCCATCAATAAAGTATCGCCCTCGCCGCTTACAAGCACAAATGTGGTATTGACTGAAAGGCAAAAATGTGGATTAAAACCTAGAGTTAAAATGACACTAATTCAGCTTCCTGAATGATTAGAAACCAGGGATAGGGAGATCCATAACGGGTGCTTTGGAGTGATTAAACAAACAAACAAACAAACAAATAATAAAATAAATAAGTAAATAAAGTGGAGTAAAGATGAAAGTGGGAGCAAAAGCTGGCATGAAACAGGGCGGAGTGCTTATGAAGAGACTTTCTTTCTGAGCATGTTTCATCTGGCAAACACCCTGCTTTATATCCCATCTGAAAAAGGACTGCAGTAACACTGCCTGCCACTAGGGTTCCAAGAGAAATCTCACAGCATCATTACTCTAGTTCATTAAGGACATTAGGATTCATTATAGATTACTATAAAACAGTATTACAGAAATATGATCCAGAGTTGAAAGTGTTATAGCATAACAGTATTATCTTTCATTATTAAAAACCCATCCTTTCAAACCGTATTACTGCAGGGAGGTTTTAGAGATGAAGTGAATAACAATGAACACAAAGCAGCCTTCCTTCCCCACACCTACAACCCTATTTTAGCTCATTTAGCAACAATATGGCTTCACCTGACGCCTAGACCCCGGGCACCGTTCCGTGAGGAGCATTTTTCCTTGCCTTTAGTCAAAGTGGATTTCAGAACAGGTTAATACGCTACGACCTCACAGAGAGCCCCACTCAGGCCCCATGCAGGCGCTTATTCGATTACGCAGGCTTTTCGCCTCATTTCCTGTCATGGCATTTCCTGAGAGTGAGGGAGTGAAAAACAGTGGGACAAGTGAAGGAGGGCGAGAGAGAGAGAGAGAGAGGGGAACGGGGGAGGGAGAGAGAGGAAGGGGGGAGAGAGAGGGAGACAGATGATGCTGTGGTGATAGTGTATAAACGTTTGCGTATGACTCAGCCTCTAACTCGAGGTTGCTCAGTGATATGATGAATCCATCCATTGGAATAGCATGACTGACTGCAAAATGAGGAGGCTTGAGATCCTGTAAAATATCAAACACATTAACATAACTGTGAAGAGCTGATAGCATACATTGCACCATCTCATTATTTTCACTTGTTTAAAGTTTTTGACCTTTAGGGCCACATGTAGTTTCAGAGCGTTCCTTTTTTAAATTTGGTAACACAAGAAAAGCCATGAAAGGAACACTTTACCCCAAAGTTTCTCTCTCTCTCTCTCTCTGAGTGTCTGGACTCTTCTAAAAATGCTCTTTTCCCAGCACTGTGTAGCAAGTCAGTTTCTTAATTAGCAGTCAAGAACACAAACACTGAAAATCCATTTATCCCTCTAAACCATAATTCTGTCACACTTCCCAAACTTAAAAAAATGGAGCATCACTCACTGAAGTGAATGTGGTTTTTCTACTTAAAAGAAACTACTTTTACCCACAAGATGAAAGAAAATTACACTTAGTCTGAACTGTGGGAAATAATCACTTTGACAAAGTGTGTATACAGTATATCTGCAGAGTTTGCTTAAATATGATAAAAGGGAATGTTTTATTTATACAAGCGCAACCTTTGGCAAAATATGTACCTAGGAATATATATACCTATGAAAAACTATAAATTAATAACAGTAGTAGTAGTGTTCTTTATTCCGAGTGGTATTTCATTATGCTACGCTTTGTGAATTTAAGTGTAAAATTCCAGAGCCTGCTGGTTATTGTTTAATTAAACCTGACTTGTTTTGTGCCTGTATAAAGCTCAAAGCAGCAACTAAAAGATATTACAAAAGTTCAATTACAAGTTTGGGAACCCCTAATTAAATGACAAGTGAAAATGAAGTGAAAAAAGACCATCCCTATGAATTCCACTTCTGACTAGAACAAACTTAAGCATGAAATACTTCTGAACTGTTTCATGCAATTTGATTATTTATCTGCTTAATGTAACATATTTGGGGACAAATAAAGAATCAAATATGCATGTGCAAGTTAGTAATATAATTTTTTTCTTTCATTTTTCTGCACATAACACTTCCATATAATTATATAATAAAATATTATATAATCAGAGATTAGAGCATTTTAAAAGCTCAGTCTTTTCTTTAAGTTTAAAATTTATTTTGATATAGATAGATAGACAGACAGATACATACATACATACATACATAGGCAGACAGACAGACATACTGACAGACATATAGACAGACAGACAGATAGATATACACGGCACACAAAACATCTCTAGTCAACCATGCTGTGGTCAGTGGAGTCTTGAAGTAAAAGGATATCAGTTGGGAGCAGACTAACACAAAGGGCTTTTGTCTAGCAGAAGTCTAAGACGTCTTTTGCTGGTTCATTATAGTCGCTGTCATGTCAAAACGTGTCTGCCCGTCAGTAGGAGTCTGGCTAAAGGAACAATGGAAGTGGAATGTCTTCAGTTCCCCCTGTTGCTATGCCAACATCAGCCCATCAACGCGGCCGAGGCAGACTTCCTGCGGTTGGACACTCTCTGCTTTCCCAAATGCACAGAAATATTACTTCAAGGCAAACGCTGAGGTGCTCAGCAGAACCACACACTTGTCTTATATCAAAGTTCTTTTTCTATCAATGAGCAAAGTTACCATAAATATCACAGTCATTTAAAGGTCATTGCATTATTTCAGTCTGGAGAAATGTTAGTGGTTATATAGTCGACAAGAATAGGTCACCTAGATATCAGACATCTGCGCACTTAACAGTGTAACAGTGTGCTGCTCCATGTGTGTTTGAGTGTATGTGGAGGGGGGGGCAGAAAGGAGAGAGACAGATATATATACTCAGTAAAAAAAGAAACAGCCCTTTTTCAGGACTGTGTATTTCAACAATAATGTTGTAAAAATCCAAATAACTTTACAGATCTTCATTGTAAAGGG
>JBBPCY010034387.1:0-13935 GCA_037974405.1 Brachyalestes nurse | reverse complement strand
ATTGAGATCGAGTACATACAAGGTTTGAAAGATTTTTTATATCCTGAGTTTGTCTACCTCTTTCATTGCCTTGATCTTCTGCACTAAACAACAAAATACAGCTAACACGAAACTCTCATAACTGCGTAGAATGCAGAAGAGTTTCATTGTAGTTACTAAGTTTCATTGTAATTACATAGATAATAGATCATGAATAATTAAACACAAATACTGAATCATTCATAGTAGATACTGAATTATTAATAATTACTGAATCATTCATAATATATACTGAATAAGTATTAGTAGATACAAAAGCATTTATAATAGATAATGAATATGTTATAGTAGATACTGAATATTAGTTAAGGAATATTTAAGGAAAGTAGTAAAGTAGTTAAGTTATTCAGTAGTTATATAGTTATGGAAAAACTTGCTCAGACTCTAGAAAGAAGCAGAATTGCTGACCTGCTCGGTTAGATGAGATTTAGCAGAGGAGTGTGTGATTTGACCTGCTAGCAGATGGTCCTGAGTCATCTCAGGGACAGTGGCTGGTGTACACACACACACACACACACACACACACAAAATTCAGCAGGATGCAGAAGGCCTGCAGGGTCACACACTGAGCAAACCCCACGGGATAAAGATACACTCACACGTTTGTTTTCATCCAGTGTAAGTACGTTGGGTCAGACGTGTAGTATGTCACATATGTATAATATGTTTAATAACAACATGTTCCATATGTATTAAATATTAAATCAGTATGTATATATGTATGTACTGTACATAACATAACAAAACATAACATAATATATAGTTATATATAGTTATATATATATAGTTATATGTATCTGTGTAATAATAATATGCTCCATATTTCTATGTACACTCATTTGCTCTTCAACAGCCAAATTACAGCACTTATGCTCAGTTTTCTCTTGTTCCTTTGTGAGAAGTTTCTTTGATTTTGTGCGTGTGTGTATGTGTGTGTATGTGTGTGTTTATACAGTTAATTTCCCCTGGTGCTGCCCACAGATGGCCAGCATTAAGCTTCACAATATTCTCATCTTGCATGAAAAAGAGAGAAAAAAAAGAAACAAACAAAACACCAGCAGACTCTTTCTCTCCAAACCAGTGAAAAAGAAAGAGAGAAAGAAAGAGGCACACAGACCTCAGAGTGTCCTAAAACCACTGTTTCACACCTCAGTGTGAGAGTGAGGAAGCTGTGGGGGTTCAGTTCCAGTGAAACACCATCATGGGTGTGAAAATAAAAAAACGTAACTGTTTGAAAAGTAGTCGTTTTGAGGATATTTACATTTATGATCTCACAAGTGTGTAGAAAATGATACAATGTCTCACCGCAGTTCAGTTTGACTCATTTTAAAGTTTCAATTTGTGCCGTTTGTTGAGACTAACACAGAGCTATGTGAATCATTCAAGCACAACACAGCACATCTAACTTAAGGCCTGAACCAGTGAAGAAACAGGTACAGATGATTCCAGGTGATCAGGTGGTGATCAGTATACTGGTGGTGCTGAATGCTGAGTGGTTGGAACTCCTTTATCTAGGCTCCTTGTATCTTTAGGTACTTTGCAGCCTGTCGCAGCAATACATTTGTTCTAATTTCTTTAATCTACTTAATATGACAAAAATGACAGACAGAACCAGCAAGCTGATTCAAAGTGAAATATAATTAAATGAGGAGCTCCAGGCTTTTGCACAGTACATCATAACATAAACAAAAATGCTAGTGAGTTATTATTGTGCACTACCTGTTATTGTTTCACAAGGTCGTAATAATATAAGAAAGCATTGCAAGAATAGTTCCACACATGTTAGGTCTGATTTCCCGCCGTGGTGCAGGTTCTGATGTCTGGTGATGCTGAAGCGGCAGGATGCCCACCCTCATTACCACGGCAACAACATGAGGTCACTTTCTCCTGCCGCGAGTGCCGAGGTCATCCTGGAGGTCAACCCTCACACTCGTAGTCTCACGAGGGTTCACACACTGCGTCACACGCTGCGCCACACGCCGCCATCAGAGATCCAGCAAGGACTTCTGGAACTCATTCTGCACTTTGGATGACCTTTCAGCTCAGCAAGGCTCTGAAGCGCCTCTGATGTCCGAAACCTCCGTAACTAAGAGCAACAAGAAGCCTGGTTCCATCTCTCGGACTGACCTGTGCTGCATTTGTCACTAGAGGTGCCATCTCTATAACACGCACGCCGTTATCACTCTCCAGACAGTTTTAAAAAGGCCATTTCTGTCACTCTTTTACATTTTTACATCAAAGCATGAAAACAAAACAGCACTTACTGGAAAATGCTCTGATAAAATATAGAAAATATTCAAATCTGCATCTTAAAAGCACATTTTGAAGATTTGACATCCCATATTTCGGGATGTCCCAGACCATTCGGGACGGTTGGCAACCCTACCCTAACCCTAACCCTAACCCGAATAGTTACCAGTTAGCGCAGATACTGGTAGTGCTATACAGTGCGCATTAAAATACAGGGTAGTGAAGCGTTGTCCTAGCATGAAAAAGTGAAGCGTTGTCCTGGCACGAAAAAAAGCTCTAAAATCGTGATTGCAGCACGTACTTTGATTAAATCCAAATAGACCAGATATTATTTGGCTGGACTGTTCTCAGCACTGACATGGTAGTGTGTGTGTGCCACTGGTATGAGTGTATCAGACACTGCTGGAGTTTTTACACACTTCAGTGTCTCTGCTGGGCTGAGAGTCCACCTGCCAGAAACATCCAGCCGAGAGCAGGTCTGGGGTCACTGTTCATCAGCAAGTAAGAGCTACTAGGAAGGTGTTTCCAATAAAGTGGCTGGACGCAATCATAAGCAAGAAATGTATAATACAGGTAAAAAAGAAAACAAAATTTAAAAAATCCTCATTTTTTTCTGTTTCTCCACACATAGACCTACAACCGACAATTTCCCACCATGCAAAAGAAAAATCAGAGTTTCATTATGAACACAATGGAAATTACATGCTGCGGCTTTCACAGTCACCGAATCTCAACCCAGAGGAACACGGACGGGTGGTATTAGAGCAGCATGTTTGACAGCTCTCTCCACCTCCATTGTGGGAATGTACTGGAAGATCACTCCAATACAAAGCTGTAGAGTTATATATAAATATATATATATACACACACATACATATGTATACATATGGTGTCATGTCGTGCAGATATGGAGGATGCAACTGTGAGATAGACTTCAGAACAAACAAGCTTTAATGAACTAAACCTAAACCTAAGCCTAACCCTAACCCTAACCTTAACCTTAACCTTAACCTTAACCCTAAACCTAACCGAGACACAGAATTAGCTCAAGAGCTCCAAACAAAACAAGTCTTTCACAACACAGGTGCAGGTTACAGAACACAGAAGTCTTGATTCACCCTAGATACTTTTAGGCTCACTCACAATGGTGGCCAGTAAGGTTGGTAAACTTCTTGCGGACCCGATTGAGGTGAGAGGCTTCTCACCGACTTCGACGTGTAGAGACAGAGGGGAGACACAGACAGAGAGAAGACCGTCTACTGTGCATGCCTCGAGGAAGCCTTAGCCTAGCAGTGTTTCCCTCCAGACTCCAGTCCGCATTCCAACTGCCACTTGAAGCAGGGCTGCCGCGAGGCAGGCAGAGCTGGACTGTCGAGACATGAGTCCCTGTTCCCTTCGTCCCACACAAGCAGCAATAAACTCACACAGACACAACTAGGATAGGAGATCAGTGACCGCACACCGTCTCTCTGGACCGGCTGGCTTTTAAGCTGCGTCATGCAGAGAGGCTCGACACAAACAACCAATCACGAGACTGAAACTATTACTCTTAACTCAGAGACACTTAACATGAACAGGTGTGCCTGTAATCAGGTGCCTAGCAACCCAGCTGACTCACGTACGGAGCCTTCAGCCTCTACACCTGGGTTGCTCTGACACCGAGTCCAGACACGCCAACACATGACATCACAAAGATGGGACAAGACATGTGTACACTTATTACTCAGGGGACGTGGGTAGTATGTATGTATGTATGTATATATGTATGTCCTTTTCCTCTCTACCTATATTTTTATTAATAAATGTTATGTGTATTATTAAAACAGCAAAATGACAATATTTGTAGGTAATTTGTTTGGGTTAGGGTTATTAATTATTAATAACCATTGAATATTTTAACCACCTTGTCTTGTACTTTACAGATCCTGTACCTTATGTTCTCCCTATTCATATACAGGGGGTCTTCGAATTTACAACGCTCACTCCCACTCCCACTCAACTTACACTGGACAACGTGGGCAAACTAGTTTGGTTGGGTGCAGCAGAAGAATACGCAGTCACGTGGCAAATGAATGAGAGAGTTTTCCTTTTCCTTGTTCTGTGGCTTAGTTGTGTTTTTATGATTTGACAACTGTGTTAGCATAGTTAAATGACTTAGGCTAGGGTGTGTTTTGACTTACACCAAAATTCGGGTTACATCACTGTTGAAGGAATGGATCTGTGGCGTAACTCAAGGACCACCTGTATCTATATAATCTAATTTGTCTTACAACTGTACCAAGTCATATGAACTGTACGACCCAGTTTAACTGTGGGACATTAAGTAATCAGACAATGAAAATAATGTTATTGGCATTATGATGGAAATAGGAATTATATGCTGTGCTAATGTTTGATTTTGAACATCACCATGGTTTGTTTTTACAGACGTCAGTGTCTGTGCTGGGCTGAGGGTGGCCAACCTGCCAGAAACATCCAGCTGAGAGCAGGTCTGGGATCAGAAACCCACAACACGCTGGGCATCAGCAGATAGGCTGCAATCTCACTGTGCACCAGCAAAGAGAAGCCACAGGGGAGGGGTTTCTAGTAAAGTGGCCCAGAGCTGGACTAATTTGAGGGAGGGGCTTTTGTTCTGCATTAGAAACAGAAATAACTGTGGCGACTCCAGAACTCGCCCATCGCTCTGCAATAACGTGCAGGAAATGAAACGTCTCGTTAGTGAAATCAGTGGCCTATGCTGAAAACAGAATGGGCAGTTTTATCTCCTGGCCATCCGCACTATTATGAATGAAGTTAAGGAAACATCATTCCTGGTACACAGACCTGTCAATCATGGCCCAAACAATAACACCTATGCAAATTGTTTGAAGTCATTTTTCTCAGCGTGTGATGAAGGGTCTTTCTGCCTGCAAGGTTAACATTAGCATATATGCAATCAAACAAGAAAGCACTAAAAAGTTTGTTTTGTGTAAAAAGTAGTGTTTTGTGAGCTGGTGAGGAGTGTCATGTCTGATCCGTCTCGGCCACGCCCTCAACGCAGCCCATCGCCAGAATATTAGGTGGCACTCGGCCCTGAACAGGTGTGTGATGTCACAGGATTGTGTGTGCATGGTGGTTAGGTGCCTAGGCAACCCAGGTGAGAGCGAGGAGCTTCACTAGCCCCTCGACAGGGCTGCTAGGCAACTAACAACAAGTCCCTCTGTGTCATGTTTAGTCAATGATTACTTTGAAATGTCTGTGTCGAGTGATTGGTTGAGTGTGTATGTGATCCATTCAGTCTTTGCGTGGTCACCCTCATTGTTTTCGTGGTGTGCATCGGGTGTGGGGTTTCTTTGAAAAGAGAAAGAAAAAACCCCATCTATCCTGAGGTTGGATTCACAGGAGGAGCACACAGCGGACTGCCTACGTTCCTCTGCAGTATCTTCTGTGGCAGAGGAGAGCACCCCAGAGGACTGTGTCCATGACTGGTGTTGCTACGGCAGCTTTGTCAGCATGTTTTCTCTATGTGTGTTTCCCCCTCCTATATCTACAGGCTTGAGAACACAGGAGCCTTCGGGACCTCGAGTACTCCCTGAAAAGCGAGCTTGTCTCTGATTGTTGAAAAGTTTGTGTAGAGACTTTGTTTTGAATCCCCCAGAGGGATTTCCCTGGCCTCCCGAAGAGGAATCTAAGTTTTGTTTAATGTTTGTGTTGCTCACCAGAAAGGCATTTCTAAGAATTTCTGTTGATTAAAACGTATCTACATAGTCCTCTAATCCTACCTGTGCATCCATCTTCCCCCACCCGACCTGACAAGGAGAACACGGGTTCGGTTCCAGATACCTCAAGATACCTCTTACTCAGGAACCCTGTGGTTTTATGATGAAGAAAGGATTCAAACCCATGACCTCTTGGTCCAGAGGCAAGTGTCCTACCACCACCACCCCATATATTTATAACTTGAAAAGAAAGACAATGAGTAGATCAATTTGTGATTTAGTCTTTTAATCCTTTGAGCTCAGTAACATCTGATTTCAACTAATAAAAACAGTGTAAAACGGCGTTTGTTCTCCTACACGCTCGCTATTTGCTGCTCTTTCACTCAGTGTGCTCTCCAGCCCTCCCCCACCACCCTCCACTGCCCACCCGCCCATTCTGTCTGTTTCTACACCTAAAATAAAATAATTTCATTTTTGTTTTTTTACATTCATTCGCGTGAGACACTGTTTTTTAATCCCCAGTAGCAGTCATTATTATTACATGTTTTTAAAATTACAATAACTTTGGTTCTAAGTGACATAGGAACACCAAACAAAGCTCACCATGACGTCTGACACCTCGAGCATCAACACAGTTTGGAGGAACTTCCATATAAAGAGCTATTTTGCCCTTTGACAACAGTTTATCATTTGTTGCGCCGCTGTTCTAAGGGTTAAAATCATTTGTTGCATTGCTTTTCCCATTGCTTTGTAGAACAGGCCCATTCCAGACCCAAGCTGATGATTCAGAGCTTGCATTGATGGGGACCTGTATTAGCTTTCTTCTCATGCTGGTCCTCGTTCTCCTGACAACAACCCGCACTATATCATAGGGGGAATCATTCGTACCATTACAGACAAATGTATTTTGCTCTGACAAGCTGCGACAGCTTAATGGTGCTGGTGCGTGGACTCAGAGCGGAGCGGCATACAAAACACAACAATTACCATGCAGGAGCAGTGCAGGGTGAAGAAGGGTTAAGTGCAGTTTCTATTTGAATACTATTCTTTGGAGCCCATTTCAGCTCAATATCTTCTCACATGAGCCCCCCCTCGGACATTTCGGATAAGAACGAATGAGGAAAAGCAAAGAAATCACTTGAGACCAATGAGATTTAAAAAATAAATTCATTCGTCCACTCTGTCCTTTACTGACCATTTCTAAACATACTGAGGCTTTATTATGAGTGAACACATTGAGATCTGGTATAAATGACCCCCAGAGGCAGCTATAGTGCTGTCCAAAGTCTTGAGCCACCCCTAATTTCTTCATATTTTGCTTTGAAGCACCTTGCTGGTCTTTTCTTTGGTATTTTGAGTAGATTAAATGAAAGAAATAGGAACTCTTTTCCCATGCTACTCTGAAGTACTGCACTAATGTATCTAGCCCCTGATTTATTTCTGTTTTGCTTTGAATCACATTGTTGGTGCAAAAATACTATTTTCTGCCTGTCAAACTGTCTTTGCCATGTTTAGTAGATTAAATGTAAGAAATGGGAACACATGTTTTTGCACAGTTTGCAACACCTGTACTGATCACTGCCAGTTCATCTGGAATCATCTGCACCTGTTTCTTCACTGGTTCAGGCCTTAAGTTAGATGTGCTTTGTTCTGCCTGCTTGATTCATAAGTAGGTCAATGTGAATCTTATCTAACAAAAAAGCATTCCTCTGAAACCGGTCATGTTCAGGGACTGGTCTGGAAATGAAAGTCTTTGACAGTCTTTCAGGAAGCCTGGAGAACTGTTCCTCAAGACCATGTTAAAAATAAAAGTCTGGATCTTTGGAAGCAAAATAGGAAGAAATTAGGGTAGCTTAAGACTTCTGTACAGTACTCTACATGTGCAGTACATGTGCAATAAGATGTACGTGCATGTCTTTGTCTTTGGAAATAATTTCGTAAAACACCAGTTTGGTTGGTTTTCGTCACTCAGTGTGACAAAGTATCACCTGCTTTGACAGAAAAAACAGCCACACAGTGATATTTCTGCATGATGTGCGTAACTGAAGTGTGTCAACCAATCATAGTGTAACTGAAGCATGGTAGAGTGCAACTAACATGAAGAGAGCCAATCAGAGTGTATGTGTTACTTAAGGTGTCAGACGTCGTGCTGAGCTTTGTTTGCTGGTCCTATGTCATGTAGAACCAAAGAACATGTAAATAATAATAATAACTGGGTTAATACTGGGTTTATTGGCGTCACACAAAGATATACATAAAGATAAAAAATGAACACATTTCTTGGATTTTAGAAACAGACAGAAGTGATTTCGTGCAGCCATCACGAAATACAATTTAATCAAAATATGTGCAGCGATCACGATTTAGGGCTATTGTTCGTGCTAGGACAACGCTTCAGGACCGTATGTATTTTCAGCAGCATCTGCGCTAACTAGTAACTGAGGGACAGTAGGAGAGAAGTAATGAGCTGATTCCTTATCATATTTGTTTGCAAAGCGGTTAAAACAAGTTGAAATGCCGTGAGACAGGGAAAGTCCCTAATCCTAACCCTAACCCTAAACCTAACCCTCACCCTAAACCTAAACCTAACCCTCACCCTAAACCTAAACCTAACCCTCACCCTCACCCTAAACCTAACCTTAACCCTAAAATACATAGGTTAGTGAAGTGTTGTCCTAGCACGAAAAAAGCCCTAAATCGTGATCGCAGCACATATTTTGATTCAATTGACTTTCATGATGGCTGTCGTCAGCCATCGGGATCGGGGTGGTTTTACACCATTTTAAATTGTTGAAATCAGGTATTATTTATAGATCTGAGGGTCACAGTGATAGAATCATCTCAGAAGGCATGTCCGGATACTTTTGGACAGTGAAGACCAGATTCGAGACATACGATGCCCTAATTGCTCTTCAATACAGCAGAAGCCGGAGCACTCTGGAGCTCAATCAAGTTACAATCAAAGCTCCACGATGAGGAACCAGCATGGGATCCACCATGCAAAAACGTGTGCTGTTAGACAGCCGCTCACCTGATTTCTCTCTATTCATGCAATCTTTCCATCAAGGATGAAAAAAAAGGACTAAAAGGATAAAAGAAAGGCCTTCAAAAGAATTTTAACCCCATTCATATCTCCCTGAAGCTGGAGAAGAATGTCTGACGCACGGACGCCTTCGAAAAGACATTTACCCTTGATCGGTACAAAAGGGCACGCTAACAGGTGTGCTAATAGAACAATTACAGAGCGGTAAAAGGCAGGCAGTGAAACTCCCTCAAAAAAAGAGGAACAATGAGTAAATTTCAGCCTCAACTCTGAGGCTGAGGTATGAAAAGATGTTCCTCATGTTTTTTATATACATTACAAATGGTCACAAAAAGCCCAAACTTTTCAATGATATAAGGCATAGCAATTCAGCTCCTGAAGGTTTTAATTGTTGTCTAGTTGATGCTCACCTTAGACATTCAGCACGTATAGGGCACATTCTAAAGGTAAATAAGTGTACATGCTCTATATTTCACAAATGAATTTCTGGTAACTTGCTGAACTGAACACATCTAAGCATGATTAATTAGATTGTGCAGATTAATTAGAAGTGGCAAGCAGTGGCGCGTCTTAGTGTGGCTGGGATCTTTATAGCAACGATCTATACTGTTCTGCAGCAACCAGTCAGAATATGGAAGTGTTCCACCCCTACATTCCAGAGAATTCCAGAGACTTTGCATGTGGGACAAAAATAAAAAATAATGAAACCTGGACCAGGACGGCTGAAATTTTTTATGTTCCAGGTTGTTGTTAGGGAAGCACACTGGAACACAATATTAGAAAAAGTATATACAGAGCCTTGCAAAAGTATTCACCCCCCTTGGCGTTCTCTCTATTTTGTTACCATACTGGAATTTAAATGGATTTTCAATTTGATTTTAAGTGATGGACCTAGAAAACAAACTACAGATGAATGACGTTAAAAGGGGGGAATTTTTTTTTTTCAATAATTCTAAAAAATGTAAAACTGAAAAGTGGTGCGTGCTTATGTTTTCACCGCCTTAACTACCTTCAAAAGCCACTTAAATGGTTAAATACACACAATAATGCTCTAAATCTTATATACAGAAAATACATGATTACAGAATGAATACAACAGAGCATACATAAAGTGCAGTTGCAGTCTTGTAGTGTGAAGCAGTGTGACAGTTCAGCTGTTTTGGAGGGAGATGGCGAGGGGAAAGAAACTGTTCCTGTGTCGGGTGGTCCTGGTCTGCAGGCTTCAGCGCAACTGATCCACCACTAATCAACTAATCAATAAGCCGATTCTGGGTTGAAGTGTATGTGTTAGAGCAGAAAACACTAGAATGTGCTTAGCAGGTCCAGGGTTGGGAATCAGTGACTCTTATGATCTGTCGACTGATCTGGTATCAGATTCCTCCATCAGATTCCTGACTGAGAACAGTGCTCTTGCTCCTCAGGTAGTTTGTGAAAACCTGTTGTGTGAAAGGTGCCCGTGTTGAAGTACAGTTCATTTTTACAGCTCACAGTAAATCATACTGTGTCCTAAACCACATACACAAGTCTGATCCACCTTAATTAAAAAGTTAAGTTAATTTTTACAGCTCACAGTAAGTCATACTGTGTCTTATACCACATACACAAGTCAGATCCAAGTGCTGAATGCAGTGCAGTTTGAATGGCTCCTGAGAAGTGTTGAAGGTTGTGTTTCTGCAAACGGAATGAGAAATATTACACTGCATGAACAATAGTCGCTTGTGGGGTTTAGAGTGCGTAGGGTTCCTTGTTCAAAACAGAAAAGGCATTTTAACAAGTGAACATAATCGGAATAGTCCAAATGAATTAAGGCAGCATGTTAACCGTGCTAATCCCTGGAGAAATGTGCAACATATGAGCATTTTTCCTTGCAGATCTGCATTCAAAAGCCCATGTTTTGCTTATAATGAAAAAAATCCCTTTTGCCTTTCCTACAATCCTTTTTTTTCAGGGATATGGTTTCTTTTAAGTGCCGTGCCTCTGGGATACATCCAGAAATCGCAGCATTTCAGAGCAGATGTGCTTTACGCACATGTTTGAGTCTTTCATTTGTTTCTGAAAATGTTTAAGGCCTTCTCTTATCTCAGCACATGGATTTCGGATGGGTGCTTCGCTGCCGCAGCAAATATCTGAACTCCACAAGGCGAATATAGCACTGCATTTTAGCAAAAAGGAAAAAATCACACATGCAAGAATGAAGAAAGAGAATCAGCCAAGGAGACACAGGAGGAACCAATCTGATGCTCACACTCGGGCAGCGTGTGTGGAACCTTGATAAGAAATAGAGCCTCATTAATCTATTTAGCACCTCAAAGCAGAGCCGGTCAAGATGATTTTCCTTGTCGACCACCAGGGACAAACATCAGAAGTTGGTCAGGATGATTTTCTTCATGGACAACCAAGGACAAACATCAAGAATCAGTCAGGAGAATTTTCTTTATGGACAAAACAGGGAAAAGCACCAGGAGCTGGTCAGGATCATTTTCTTCTTGGACCACCAGTCAGGATGGTTTTTATTCATGGACCACTAAGGACAAGCAGCAGGAGCCAGTCAGCATGATTATCTTGAGGACCAGGGACAAGAAGCACCAAACACTTCACTGTAACATTAGCCATTATAATAATCAGAGTCACATTTTCACACCCAAAAACACCAGGCCGAGGGCAGTCCACCAGCCAAACATTTCCTGCTGTGTCAGAAACTCACAACTGATGAAGAACTTGATGATGGGCACGTAAACTGAATGACCTGTTGGCCACAGTCTCTATCCATACTCCAGCAGGTGCTGCTACAAGGCAGGAGTTTCTGATAAAGTGTCCAGGGAGTGTACACAGTCTGTAAAAATCCCAGCAGCACCGCACACAACCCCACTTCCAAAATAACACCTGAAATGCACCCAGTCAGTGGACAAGTGGGCTGAAATGGACAGGAACTCTCAAGAGACTAGTGTAATTTTTACTCGACAGGATTAAAGCTGCCATTAAAGCCAGGGAACATACAACCAAAAATTAGAAAAGAGAAACAAGCAGGAAAACAGCAGGAAACCTGTGAGCTGCCGGTGACCTTATACACAATGATATATAATATTAGATGGTATATGATATATAGATTGGCAGTGTTGTGCACGAACGCGTTCAATAAACAGTGTTCATTGAACACAGTCCTATTTTTCATGAATGCTGAACTGAACGAATCAGTTTACAAATTATTAACGGGGACGCGAGTGACATTCACTCTCGCAAGACTGACCGCAGTTCACGTTTTACGTTTGCTGTTTACAGGCTGATGTTCGGACGCCTCTACAGAAGGCAGTTTGTTTAAACATTTGAGTGCATTTTTTGAAGAAATCGGTGTAGATTTAGATGGGGAAAACCACACATTTTGTTTACTTTTGTTCTTTTCTGAGCACTTTAAATGATATTGTCTGAATGTTGCATTTTAGGCAGACACGGTTTGTTTACATTTAGTGTTATTTTTGACTTAATAAAAATGTCGATATACAGTATAGTACACCTGCACCTCGTTTTTTTACTTTCAGCATAACATGATGCCTTGCTTAAGTGGCAAGATCTATTCTCAACCTCAAAACTGGTTTTTAATGTAACTTATGTCTGTGATTGTTCAGTGGCATGACAGATAGAAGAAGAAGATTGAAAAAAAAAAAACCTTAAAAAAAACCTAACTAACGAGCGAAGATGAAATATAAAAAACCCCCCAAAAAATAATGAACGAACGTGATCAGTTCATTTTTTGAGCTGTAAACTTAGTTTAATTTTTAAAAAAAATAACTATCAAACTATAAAAATAAAAATCAATATATTCACATATATTCTAAGGCAAATCAGTATATTCAGTTTGTGATTCTTACATTTGAATGAAATTTTCATTAAATACCATATTAATGTGATTCTGCTGACATGATCAAGGTTGTGAAGCCAGGCCTGAGCTGCTTAGGGCACAGTGACATGGTTAAATCAAGGTTGTTATTTATGCAAACCCTATGTTTTCGAGCTAAAGAGTTCCAGATAAGGTGTTTTGTTCAGAAAGCACGCGTTCAGGGCCGTTGTCATGGAGCCTCACTGTGAAAAGCCATAACATAGGTTCTGGCTGGAACCTCTTCAGAGGGAGGCGCCATGGTTTCTGCCCACTTTTGATAAGGTGAATGGTCATTTTGCTACTATAAGAAGTCCTCTGTGTCCCGGACTTGTTGGGAGAATCTTCAACCTGGGACCGCCCCAGGAAGAACGTTCTTCTTCTTTTTAAGAAGAAAATAAAGTCTTTGTTCTGAGCGAAGTATCTTTTGTCACTTTGACGATTTTCTCACCTGCCATTTCATTTTTATTTGAATGAACTAAACTTTGAACTAGTTCTTTTTCAGTGTGAACTGGCACAACATTGTAGATTAGTATATAACAGAATAATAGAATATGTGAGAGACTGGGATATACAGTAATCTTAGAGGTATGTAATATTAGATGGTGTATACTGACTAGTACATAATATTAGATAGTATAGTATATATATTGGTGAATAGTACAATATATTGGCTGGTATATTGTAAATAGACACACATTTCATATTTTCCTCTACACACCAGTGATGCTCATCTATTCCACCATCCACCCTTCACATCTATACAGTAAACACTGCCCAAAAGAAAATCTGCCTTTATTTCACTGTACCACAAACTGGAAGCCCATGACCCTTCATTAAACCCTAGTTCTGGCACCTTGTTCTCTGCCAGTCCAGAAACAAATCCCTGCACATGAAATAATTAGGCTGTTTAATGTACTGTAAATAAACACACACTTCCTGAAATTGTAATTGAGTTTATTAACCTGTTCACTGTCCATGGGGCTTCATCCCATATTTGGGATGGAGGCAAGATCAGCCCAGAAATATACGTT
>JBBPCY010034376.1:0-13936 GCA_037974405.1 Brachyalestes nurse | reverse complement strand
CTCATATTTAGCTCCAAAGCTTTGGAATAGCCTTCCAGACAGTGTTCGGGGCTCAGACACAGTTTCCCAGTTTAAAAATAGACTCAAGACGCATCTCTTTAATCTGGCATTCATGTAACTCATTCCATAACCTCATACTCTAGTACTAGCACTAGAGCTCTTTCATTTTGTGAAGCTGCTTTGTGACAATGACCATTGTTAAAAGCGCTATATAAATAAAATAGGGCTGCCGCTAATGAGGCACTCGGCGAGCAGAACGGGGACGGTACCTTGCTCAAGCGGCAACACTAGCAGTTGGGATTCAAACCCCAACCCTCTGACTGCAGGGCCAACCACTAGGCCATCCAGCTGAGTATGTGTAGGGACCCAAAAAGATATGGATGAGCAATGTTGTGCCAGTTCACACTGAAAAAGAACTAGTTCAAAATACAGTTCATTCAAATAAAAATGAACTAGTTCACATTAATTTTTTTTTTTACATTTTCACACAACGTCCTTCTATCTGAATCTCTATTAATTTTTTCCTTCTATCTGTCATACGACTGAACAATCACAGACATAAATTACATTAAAAAACATTTTTGAGGTTGAGAATCGATCTTACCACTTAAGCAACGCATCACGTTATGGTGAAAGTGGAAAAAATGAGGTGTAGGTATACTGTATATGGAATTTTTATTCAGAAAACATTAACACAAAGACATATCTTTTAAGGAACATACGTAACTAAAAATAAACTAACAGCCATTGTCTTTTTTAAAATCTTATCAAACTGGTGAAAATGTACAGCTCTAAAATGCTAGCCTGCTACTAAGGGCTGGCTCTTTGTAGTGAATCAAAAGTGCCAACACCATTGAGTGAGAGCCAATCCCTTCTTTTTTTTATCAAATCACAAAGCATTCATATTTGCCAAGTTAGGCTAAAATATGAGGCTACAGAGGATTATTTAAGAGCCGTTTATGAGCCGAAAGAACTGGCTCTTCTTTGAGAGTCGTGCCACAGTAGCTGGCTCTCTGAAAAGTAGGGTTGTCAATAAAATCGAATCTAGATATTAATCGATTCTAATATTTAGTATTGATTTAGATATGGTACACTTAACTTGAAACACTTCAGGAATGTCGAAGTCGTCATCTGATTGGTTGAATTTTATCAGATTTCCGGGGGATGTGAGTGTCGCGTTTATTTATAATAAAGCACAGACGTGTGATTGCGGAAGAAAAACTGTTGTGTTTACATGAGTGACAATGAGCATTTATCAAGATCAGCTAAACATAGGATTCTCAAAATATGCGAGGTTCACGGCATAGACTCTTTAAGAGACGTCCGGTCTGTTGTTGTGGGGACATTTCCACGTCCCAAAACGTGATGCTGAACGAAACGAACTGTGATTGGTTGTTTGACATGTCGGTCAAACGGCCTTATGGGCGGGCCTTGAATTCCAGCTGCTATGAATTCCAGACCTTCAGCCGTCAGGACCCTCAGCTAGTGTTGCTTTCTCAACAAAAAATCACTAAATATCGTCATCAACGAACATTTGTCATGTGAAGGAATCAACTCATTATTTTCTCTTATACTGTCCCTCAGTCAGCAGTTAGCGCAGATACTGCCGAAAATACAGAGCAGTGAAGCGTTGTCCCAGCACAAAAAGTGAAGCATTGTCCTAGCACGTTAAAAGGCCCTAAATCATGTTCGCAGCAGGGCCGGTTCTAGACAGGCATATATGAGGGGACAGACAGAAATGTTAAGGGGGCACATGGTGGCTACGGAGGCGGGAAAGGGGTGCGGTGGATAACTGTTTTTGTCTTGTAATTGGATTTCACTTTATCAGGCCTCTACCCTAAGACCTGTATAACCTGGTTGTCCTGCCTGAAGGCTAAACGTTTGCTGGTGTAGGTCTTAGGGTCACTGAGGCACTCAACCCCCTTTCACCACAATAAGGTGGCAATCCCTCAGGGGAAAACAAAAAATAAATTGAAATATTCCTCATTAGATTATAACAACTAAAAACATTACATTTACAAAACAAGACAACTGGATGGCCTATATTAAATATATTCGAATTCAACAAGAACACTTCCCACTATTGCCAATATTAACAAAACTAAAAAAGGTTAGACCAAGTTATTTAAAAAAATCAATTCACCAAGTCTTTAAAAATAAAACTGAAAAATAGAATAAAGAATAAAATTAAATATCCACCCAGATCTTTACAATCAACAACATAAAATGTATCTTAATTTGATGATCTAATTCTCAAATACGTTTGCAATATAAAAGTAAGAATAAAAACTTTCAACATAGCTAATGTTTACAAAACTAAAAAGGGTTGGCATGGTAATAAAAAAACAATTTGTACTGATTTGTAAAACAACAGATTTAGAACAGAATATTTTAACTTTGAAGAACAATGTAATAGTCCCCCACTGTACAAATATAGATTTATTTTTTTAGTTGTTAATGAGTCGCTATGATTTTGAGGACAGATTTGCTGTTTCCTCAAAGCCTCCCGGTGTAGCAGCTCTGCTGCTCTGCCCCGCCCACTGAGAAACCTGACACCGGGTAATTTGCATACTAACAGTGATTGGATGTTTAGCTGGGGGGCGGGTGAGTGGGGGATCTTTGCGCACGAACAAGAGGTGAAACCTTTCATCTCATTTGTGCTTTTTCCAGTGGATTTTTCAGCTATTGTAGTCAATCTTGTCCATATTTAGGCTGTGGGTAATCTATTATTTTCTTTCTCAACTTCTCAACTTCTTTCTCAAGAAAATGTATTAAAGATTGTCAATGAACATTTGAGAGCCAGTGCTATGTGGCTAGTTAAAGTGCTATGTGGCCATTAAGCTTTAGGCTATTCATGCTAAATAAATCTGTTTCGCCTTAGACTCTACTATTTACTCAAAGGTACTTTGGGTTTAGCTGTGGAAAGCCATTCACTGAAGCTGAGCAAGACACACACACATACACACAAATTATTTGTATGGGCGTACCCTTTTGTACAATGAATGTCAAATGCTCTGATGTGTTATGTCCGAATAACGATTTAAACTTCTTTGTGCCGGTCTACATTTGCATTTAGAGGTAAAAAATACGTATGTAAAATACTACATAGATTAAAGTCTCATGTGACAATGTAACTATTATACAGTATAGTCACAGCTTAGTGTCTAATGTTTGTGTACAAGTGCAGAGATATGTTTTTCTTATATTTGGTGTATTCAGTATACTTGTGAGAGGCCTATCTAAGAGCAGTGCAATGTACGGGGTTTTGCCTTTTGTTAATACACAGGCATTTTTGGTTTTTGAAATGTCCCACTGAAACTGTTTTGTACATTTCAGGACTCACTGTGTAATGGTATGTCAACCGCAATAGAAAAAGCACAGTTTTACAACACAAAATGTTTTTATGCTATACGATATGTTTCCATTAAAAAAAAGTATTTCTATTAGAAAGATGATTTGCTGTGATTGAATATGAATTAACACATTTCTCTTTTCTAACTTGCAGGTACTTGGAGTACAAGGCCACAGGATCACACATACAGGCAGACTGCACACAACCCACAATATCTTCATTTTCCCAGAAAGTGCAGTTATATGCCCAACATTCACCAAGGCAACAGGCTATTACAGATGCCCTCCTGCATGATCTGGTCATCGGTTGCTGCCTACCCTGTCTCTTGTTGAAAATCCCCATTTCAGACACTTTTTACAACTTCTGGACGGCAAATACACACCAGTGTCAAGAAGAACCCTGACCGAGAAACTTATACCAAAGTCAGTGAAGAAGGTTAAAGCAAACATCATCGAAGAGTTGAAGGCTCAGTCAAGTGTGGCAGTTACAGCGGACCTCTGGTCTGATCGGAGGCTTCGTTCATTCTTAGGAGTTACTGCTCACATCTGCATGAAAGACTCAAAGGGCTTCTACACTATGCAGTCTTTTTTGCTGGACGGCAGACATTTTACTGGTAAGCATTGTGGAGATAGAATTGCTTCAGCTTTTGAGGAAATTGTGGAGGAGTATGGTATTCGTCTAAATGTACGTTTTATCATCACTGACAATGCATCAAATATGAAGCGACCTTTTAAAGTGTCCATACCTCAACACCCTGACAGCGAAGGTGAGGACTTAAATGATGAAATGATGTGGGAAGACATTGATGCATTTAAGTCAGCTTCGCCATGTTCATCAGGTGAGCGTCTGTCTTGCTTTGCCCACTCACCTCAACTCGTCAGTGATGGCATGAAGGAGCTTAAGGCTGTTTCCCGAGCAATTGCTAAAGCCTCCAAGATCGCTAGTACACATCAGCTCACAGTATAGAGACAAATGTGAGGCTTGCTTTGGGACGAACAGGAGTATCCCAGCAGCAAACACGACTCACTGGAACAGCACATTAAAGTCAATTCAAGCTCTCACCGCTTTAGAACATAAAGCCCTCACAGAATTGTGCAGTGACAGTGACAATCTTGTGTTTTCAGCACATGAATGGACTCAGCTTAAAGAGTTATGTGCCATTCTGGCACCCTTCTCTGATGCAACAGACATGACTGAAGGGGAAAAGTCAGTAACCATCAGCATGGTGGTTCCAACAGAGCTTGATCTTAAAACTCATCTTATCAAGATGGAAAATCACATGCAGACAATGACAACTGCAAGAGCACTGCGCGTGTCCTTGGAGAGTATATTCTCAGGAATCTTTAGGAGGACAAACATGGAAGAAGGCGATATTGACGAGCCATTGAACCCCTGGCTACTATCCTTGACCCACAGTTTGGATTAAGCTGGGCAGATTTGGATGTGAACAATGGGGAAAGTATGGCATCTTTGAAGAGGTTCAGAGATGAACAAAAGTCATTAACAGGTTATTACTATTAATATTAGTATTACAAATTGTTGTTTTGGTTATTATTATTAGCAGCAGACACAATTTCTTTCTAAATCTAATCCTGTTGTGTGTGTGTGTATACTGTGTGCTCGTGTTTTTCCAGATATGTTGATCTCAGAGGTGGAGGCCATAATGGACGGTAAAGCAACTGACTCAGTGCCAGTCAGCGTGGAGGAGGACCCATCGGATGATTCACCGCCAGTGAAACAGCAGCGTCTACTGTCCCGTTACAAAGCATTCAAGTGATGTAACGTGACCCAGGACTCTTCGATTACCACACACTTAAACAAATACTTAGATTACATCAAAGACAGTGCAACTGATGATGCGCTTGTCTTTTGGGCCAAAAACCATGATCGGTTTCCTCAACTCCACCATGTTGCTTTAAAGGTACTTTCTGTTCCAGCCTCCTCAGCACCAGTGGAGAGGGTTTTCAGTAGAGGGGACATTATAATGAGACCCCACCGTGCATGTCTAGGTCACAAAATTTTGCAATCACTAGTGTTTCTAAAGTGCAACCAAGCTCTCCTATAAATATATAAATATATGGTTAAGAGTGTATATGATTATATGATGTATGAGTGTACCTGGCATTTGTTTGTGGGTATATTGTTTAATTATTACAGTGGTGTTATTTGACACAATAAATCATCATTGTTCTTTATATAGCATCTGTCTACAGTAATTGTGTTGAGCAAGTATTCGTTTCTATATAGTATACTGTTTTCGGTCTTGGCCTTGGCCTTGGTCTCGACCAGTCTTGGTCTTGGTCTCGCCTTAGTGTGTCTTGGTCTTTGTCTTGGTCTTGGTCTTGATACCTTCTGGTCTCGGCAGTGTCTTGACTACAACACTAATAAATGTTAATATGAATAAAGTTAATGACTCAATAAAGTCAATAAAGATAATAAGTAGAGATGCACTGGTCACCGAAAAGTTTCAGCTGAAAATGGCAAAAAAATGCATTTTGGGTTTCGGCCGAAATTCTTTTTTTACGTGACCAAAACAACCGCAGCCTGCACGCATCAGATTGGATTAGAGTCAGCATGTCTGCATGTGGGCGCATTTATATATTTTCTAAGAAAGGCACACAGAAAGCCATTTGTAAAGTACGGTGGCCCAGAAATGCCAACACAATGCAAAAGCCACAACACGAACGCAAAAGCCACAACGGAAATACAAAAGCCACAACACGAACACAAAAAGCCACAACGGAAATACAAAAACCACAACGCGAATGCAAAAGCCACAACACAACAACAAAAGCCACAACGGAAATGATCAGCGGTCCGTGTTTTACTGGTCCGGGTTTCCAGGGGACAATTGATGGCGATGAGGAGGTGGACGCATTTGCTTTTTTTTAATCGCCCGGACCGAAGAAGTTCTAAGAAGTAAGTGAAATGTTCTTAGATAACTGTAATTAATGTCATCATGTGATGGTCAAATTTAAGCAATGTTATTTAAGTTGTTTACATTTTCGGATTTCATTACTCTGCGGTCGAAGTTTGCTTAAATTGTCATGTATGTTACAGCATTTTTTGTATTTGTAACAACTTCTATACAGCTGAGATCAGAAGCAGATTGGTGCGATGCACCTTGTTAAACAATATACAAGTATTCTTGTTTCCTCTGTGGTCATGTCAAAACACTTGTTATACATGGCTATATCATTTGTTTAGAGCCACCAATGACAAGATTCAAGATTAAGACTCAAGATTCTTTATGTATCACATGCTTTGTCATACTGGTAAAACACACAGTGAAATGTATCCTGTTCCGCCCTTTTTTGACCATGCAAAGGTAATGCTTAAAAATATTAATTGACATCAAATAAGTTACAAAACTAAAAAATAAAGTTTCAAAATTAAAAGCAAATTGAATACGATATACTGGAATGGCATATGGAATGTTTTACTGTGTGACAGAATACAAACAGTGTATGAATATTAACATGAATGAATATTATTGCAGTAACCAGTTTTAACACTTGTAGTAAGGTGATGACAAGGATGAACAGAACAGCAGTGTACCTTTTTTCCACCATTCTGTGTGCTTGCCTAATGATACTCCATTTGTTATTACAGAGTACAATGTATTGTCCTTTCTGTGGGTTCATCCTTTCACCCGGTTGTGAAACATCATTCTGTAGTTCATGTGGCAAGAACATCCAATTTTTGTATGACAAGCCTGGCACAAGTGAAGGTGACATTTCAAAGACTGCTTGTTTTATAAACAGCCACAGAAAGAAATAATTAATAAAATAAAAAGTTGAGAGCACATCATTTAAAATTGTGTTTCTTTTTTTATAGAATCTATTCTATATACAGTAGGTAGATTTAACCTGTTATATTAAATTATTATGACCTTAAATTGACCTCTGACCTCTGTATACAGTCGAGCAGTTGACTTCTGAAAGACAATATGGAGTAATATGTGCTCTATAGTTTATGAAAAAATATAAATGTGTATTTTACACAGATACAAAGATTTTGAAACCTTGCTGTTTGATGTGTTTATTGTGCTCTCTGATGTGTTTATTGTGCTCTCTTAGCCTTTCCTGGAGCTGTATGTGTATGAATCATTGATCCAATTTAACGTATTGTCTTAATGATATATGATTGGGTTCAAGCAGGATTCATTGGTGCAACAACTGATTCAATAAGTGCAGTAGAGTCCTTTCGGAAGGAGAGACGATTATGTTTCAAGAAGAAAAAAGCATCACTGAAAAACAACAGTGTGAAGGTAACTTCTCTCTGCTGATGTAGGCATATCATTTTGCTGCTAGTCCATTCTTGTGATGAAGGCTATTTGAAGTATTTCAGTGAACCTGTTGACAGTAACATACTTCTATGTTTCTCTGTAGATTTCAGTAGGCCTAATGCGGCTAAAGGACCGCGTACTAAAACCTGTGCGAGGAACAACTCTGCCCCTTGTAGTGCAACCAGAAGTGGATGCAGAAGAATTGCACAAAGCTGCCATACAAAAAATGAAGGATTTTAACAACAATTTAAAAGATGGTACCTTCTTTCTGCTCTACCCTGATGGTACGGAGATAGTTAATGTACCAGGGACAGAAGCACCTTTCTGTCTGAAACAGTATAAGGAGGCTTTGGGGAAGGCATACCAGCGGATCACAGTGTACATTTGTACAGCTGAAGATTTCCTTGCTTGTAAGTCTAAAAAGATTTCATAATAGTGTATATTACTGATTAGAATCTCTTAAGCTTATTAAGGATTAGTATCTCTAAATTGCTTTATTGTTCAGACTCATTCAATGTCTTCACATGTCTGATCTTGTATTTCACAGCTCGGGAATCCAATTCAGAATCAGACAAGTCTGATTCAGAGGTCATCGTTACAAGCAAAAGTGCTGCAGAATTTAATTCAGCTGATACAGTAGTGAGTTTAACATTTGTCATTTTGTACATTGCATTGATCCTAGGTTGTCTAGAACTAAACAATTACGTAACATTACAGTATAACCTTCTGCAATTGTCAAATTACAGGTGAGACGCATGCTTGTGAAAGACATTTGTCACAAAATATTATGTCAGAGACTTTGTCCCTGAGAATGTTGTAAAAGCGATGATACACTCAATTTGCAAATCATATAATTGCTATATCACTTGTGACTTTTTAATAATTGTTCAGCTATACTTCTGTCAGACTTAAGGATAATGTTGACATATCTTTTTCTATTTCCAGCTATGGGAACCAGCCTTGAACAACACCGAAGATGATGTTAAAGAAGTATGCATTGATTCAGCAGCTCCGGTAGTATGCGACTCCTTCACATGAATGTGTTATTTGTATCACCCAATTAATTCGTCCTCCAATACATAAAGTAATTTGTGATACCAATCTAGATCTGCAGGATTTGTTTACTATAGATTCATGCCTTTCTTTCAAAATAAGAAAATTGTTAGACCTAACTTTACAGCCTTAAGTAATGGTACTCACCTGTCCCATCCCTATTATGGTTATTTGGTTAGTGGTTTGGAAACAGATCTTACTTTCTGATTCAGAAGAGGGTCCAGGAACTTCACCACATCCAATGGAATCTGCATTTTATAGGTATTAGTCTTTCCTCTCCAAACGTAATTTATTATGTTTAGGAAACATTAACAATGTATATTTCTGTGTTAATTTGCCAGCAAATACACACAAGTGTTTGCACCCATTGTAATAGACAATGAGGATTCAGGCAGTGATGAGGACAGCAGTGATATTCCAGAGGATACAGAGTAAGAAAATAGTTACCTCTTCTGTTTTTTTTTTCTTGTTAAATGCTATCAAGTAGAATAATGTTAATGATATAACACTTGATCTGTCTGGTGGTAGGGTGGAACAGCAATCTGTTTCAGAAGTAATTGCAAACCTAGCACTCCAGATTGACCACCATGCTGTCAGCAGATTTAACATCTGCCGCTCCGATTTCTGGGATGGAGCCATCAGAGGGTTCAAAAGGGGAACATTCTCTGATAAGAAGGACCTCCTAGTGAGGTTTTCTGATGATGCAGGCAGGTTTGAGGAAGGTCTTGATACAGGTGGCCCAAAAAGAGAATTCCTCACACTTCTCATGAAAGAGTTAATGAAACGACCCATATTTGATGGACCTATGGAGAGCCGCTACCTTGTATACAATTCAACAGGTACTGTTTTGTGGAGAAGGCTTTAAAAAGAAACTACATCATTTGACAATTTTAAACATGTAATTATTATGCATTTCCTTGAGCAGCAATCAGAGAGGATGAATATAGTTTGGCAGGGAAGATGATTGCCATGTCCATAGTACATGGGCCTGGCCCACATTTTCTCTCAAAGGAGCTAGTCGGCCACATTGCAGGGCAGTCCAGTTTCAACTGCGCTGTGAGAGACATTACAGATGAAGAAATAGGGAAAGTACTACGAGAGGTATGAAGGTTTTGATAGAGGGGTGTAAAATTCTAGCAAAAGGTAATTGGTTAGTAAATTGAGTTTTGTCAACAGTTCAAGGTAAAACTTTGTCAACATGGCTTTGTGATGTTACTGTTACTTGTTATTAATTTTTTGATTTGATGTAAGTAAATTACATCTATTTTTTTAGATCCAAAATGTACCCTCATTGGAGATGCTGCAAGATGTGATAGAACAGCAGAACAGCACCATGTTTCAGACTGCAGGGTGCTTCAAACATGTTAAGTCTGTGGAGGAAAAGGACTCAGTTGTGAAGGAGTACCTAAGGTGGTATATAATTGACAGGAACCACAGTGCAATCGAAAGGTAATTTTATTATTGGTAAAAAATGTTTACAGTAAAACATGGTGTTGCTACCTCAATCACTCATTTAACTTACAATGAAACTGACCTATTATTGTGTTTCAGATTCAAGAATGGGCTTGCCAGCTTGCACTTTTTAACGGTGCTGCAGCAGCATCCCACAACTCTGATCCCTATTCTCTGTCATTTGGAAAACAAGTTATCTGCTACTGTTGTAGAAAATCTGTTCCAACCAGAGCTTAGTCCAGAAGGAAGCAACAGGAGGGCCATGGAGAACAAAACAAGAAGTTTCTGGGCAGACTACCTTATTGATTGTGAAGGTTAGTCAATTTCAATTTTATTGTCCATTTTTACCCATACAAAAAAAATCATGTTGTGGATACAATCAGTTAAATGCTATGTGTTTAGAACATGACAGTTCAGTAACCCTGGAGGAGGTCTTCATGTTCGCCACGGGTGTGCCGTGCATTCCTCCTGCTGGCTTGGATCCTCAGCCATGTCTTCAGTTCCTCAGTTGTTCAAAGTTCCCTATGGCAAATACATGCGCCAACACTTTGAAGCTCCCGCTCTTGGATAGCTACAACACTTTTAAGGACAATATGAACTTTGGCATTAAGAATTCCCCTGGCTTTGGATGCTTTTAACCAACTGTAGGTCCTGTAGACCTATTTGTAAAGCTAGAGAAGTGGAGAATGTTTTATCATTGTTACGTAGCTGTTTAGTTAATATTTCTGTTGAAAATGAAACAATAAAAACTTATTAGAAAGTAGACTTGCCTTTAATTTGTCTTACCTAAAAAATAGGCTATGTTAAAGTTGAGCTGTGTTCTTCAGGATGATGTAGTTCTCTACAGCAGTTTCCCAGTGGAGAGGAGGTGGTAAACCACTTAGTCTTCGCAGTTCTTCAAAGCAAGTTTGCTGGTCATTATCTCCATCAGGAGTTGCTGGAGCTGGCAAGAAGCTTTCAAGCTGACTCAAGGCTTGTGCTGATACTGGAAATCCACAGTTCATCCCATTAAATCTAAAAACAAGTACAAAGGTGTCCAGCAGAGCATCACATTAACAAAGCTTAATTTTCTTTCTTGTTTAATTGTAATTTCCATCTCACTGTAGAAGGATGAAGAGGCAAGTACAGATGAAACAAGTTTTGTATATATATTATATAAATATAACTATAAATATAACAAGTATAATTTATTTCGGCTGGGGGTGGGGGGGTTGGCAGTGAAACTGGGAGGGGTGGGAAGAGTCCAACAACAGCTTCTTGAAATGCACTTCATAATGCATTTTTATGTTTAAGAAATGTTAAATTTCTAAAGCTTTGAAACACCAGTTTTTCCATCAGGAGTGTTTTATGTAGATTAGTTTCTTAAAAAACACCCAAGTATTACAATATGAATGCAATACTCACCTGTGAGGCACATGGTACATTGCCTCTGGTTTTCCTGATGGACATTTGGACTGGCAAACAGGACGAATATTGTGTGTGTTCCAGTACTGCTTATATTCATCCAGTTCTTTCTGCAGGACGTCAAGGAAACAATATCGCACCAAGCTTGTGTGTTCATAACTGCCATTGAACATATGCCTCTCCCTTAGGTCACTGAACAGATCCATCCAAAACTGGCTCCTAGGTAGAGTGCACACATTTTACTATAATATATGTTGTCCCTGTAAGAGACTCAACTTTGAGAAGTAGTGTTTCCTCTGTGAGTATTGCCTACAATTAAAATTTACCTTTGTTTCCGAAAGTAGGACCACCAGCTTTCAATGCGCTGGTTGGATGTTGAAGTGCCATACATGTGGCTTTTGGCTCCTGAAAAGGCATCTGTATGCTCTGCTCTCAAAGAACAGTGAAGTGCTGCCATCAGCCCATTTTCCGTGCCGCTGCCATCAGCCCATTTTCCGTGCCACAGCACCCCACCCCCCCTCCTCCCCCCCATCTCTCAAAAAATGGCGAGGCTAAAGTTGGGCATCTTGTAACTCGGCCGGTCCACCTTAAATACAGCAGTGGTTAGATTATACTCTGCCTGTGTCTCCAAATTCACATTATTTTAAATCTGTTAGTTTTGCACTTTATTTTTTACACAGTTGTTGCTGCTAAAATGGACATAGTACTTGAACTATTTAGATGATTTAGCCAAGATCGTTGTTTTTGATATTTACACATTTTTAAAGCTATTGCTGTTACCTTTATGTGAAATGTGACCTACGTTTCTTTGGAATGCCTTTAAATTCAATGTAGTTGTGTATAGCTTTTGCTCTTCTAATCAGTGTTTAGTAGTTTGTTTATTCAATAATGTAAACTTACTAACAGCACGATTTCAACAAAAATGCTAATATTAAAGTAAAAAAGAATCTGTATCGTATCGGCAGTCGTGTATCGGAACGGAACTGGAAAAACGTGGATCGGCTCATCAATAATCAGAAAATAGAAATCAGTTGCATGCATCAGAGTGCAGCAGGAAAGACTGCGTTTGTGTGGCCAGAAAAAGCAGACCAAGTTTTTTTACTTCATATCAGACATAAAGGCTGTTGTATCTGAACCAAAACCTTCAACAATGAGGCAGTCCAAACTCACTAACTCACTAATAGAGTGTGTGTGTGTGGACGTTGATTTGTGAGTATTCTGAAAATGGGTTGAAATAATTCTGATTAGTTGTACCATGTTCATTTTTATATCAATAAAATACCAACAATTGGTAAGATTTCCCCCTGCTCTCATTTATTCAGGACTGTGGCTATTGTAGCCTAATGGTAATCATATTACAGCAACAGTATAGTGCTGATGGTAGGCTTTTTAACAAAACATCATTTAGTGTGAGAAATTCTGGTCTTTCAGTTTAATGCATATATTGGTAAAAAAATGAAGTAAAATTCTAATAATTTTTGTTTAGTAAAGTATATGCAGGACTGTACCAACAAACTGAATAATAATGTATTTTAAGCAGATTCTCTTTGGTGCAAAAACCTCTTGAGGGCAAATGGGTAAAACCTACTGGTTGGAAGAATATGAGCATTGTTTAAAGATCTCACATTGCCATTAATAAGATAATTGGAGTTTCAATGAGGAGCCTAAATATAGTATTTTAATAAGTCATGTAACTCCTTTCAATTTTCTAATGCCATACAGTTTTTAAATTATCTGTTTTATTACACTGAATGACATTTTATGGGTCGCTATTTAGAAACAAGAGTAAAAATGTATGTTGGTTATTTTTTGCACAGAAAATTTTAAGTTAAACAATAGACAATACAATTTACCCAAAAAAGAAAAACATTTTGTAGACCATTTTTATTTTTTTAAAAGCTTGAATACCCAGTTTCGTCTTTGACCCGGCCACACTCAAAAATGATTGACATGCAAATGACACTAGCTAAAAAAGGTTACAGAATTTTTCAAACAGTCAAGATCACTTGCCCAGCTGTCCACATGCCACATATTTTAACAGCATATTATTCACATTATACACGGGAAAAAGGTCTTTGGACTGTGGGGAGAAAACAGAAGTCTGAGCGGAAACCCAAACAGACACCAAAAGAAATCTGACCTCTGGTAAGGAATCAAACAACAAGACATTTGAGGCAACAGACATTTACACATTTTTCCTCTACAGAGAAATATTGGTGTATCCTTAATTTTCATGTATGAAGCTCTTTCCACACTCTAAAGAGTGATACAGTCTCTGCTCTGATGTTTTTGTAGACTACTCTTTGTATAGAAACCCCATCCACACTTTAAGCAATGATAAGGTTTCTGTCCTGTGTGGATGCTCTGGTGTGATCTGAGAGAACTCT
>JBBPCY010034365.1:0-13937 GCA_037974405.1 Brachyalestes nurse | reverse complement strand
ATTTAATGAAGGACTGATCGAGTCAAACCAGGTTTCTGATGAAACTACAGTAATACTGGACTTCCACAAGAACTCACAGATATACTGAACAGAACACCACTGTTTACTGTAGAACGTTATTTGTATTTATTCTTTTCAAGTTTTATTTACTATATTCAGCGTCTAGTTTTTAAACATTATTTTCGCAGGTGCCTATATATATATATGTATTGCCTAAGACTACTATATGTGTATAATGTATAGTAGGTGCCTAAAATGTGTGTGTGAAAATATGAATACACTTGAATGAATCAAATTCCATTTATTACTCTCAGTGTAGGTACTGAGTAATGAACCTCCAGTTTGACCATTAAACTCTTCAGTTAACCATGTTTTGTTTTTTCTTATATTTTCTTTTATTATTTACACACTGTATTGCATGATATACAAAATATTCAGTAGGTTTCTGTATTTCCTGCTGGAATTGAGTAATTCTGCGTACATGTTTTATTCAGAAAGCTGAAAGATTTGTTGCTCTGGGTTTGCACAGACTCGCTGTCTGGTGGACAGCAGGTTCTCTCTCGCCGGCTGTTCTGGCAGTAATAAGTAAGTGGGACCATACAGTCATTGGTCTGTGCACACCATGCTTTGTCCAAACACAATGATCTGAGACCTATTTGGGCCAGTTTGTCCTGAGAGAGCGGGTGGAGCTCCACCACAGTCTGCTGACCACAAAGCTCCTGCTATGCAGCTTGGCATGGAAGAAATCAGATGGAAGAAAACACCCCAGCACCCCACCAGCATCTGGTCTGGAGTTCTGGACATTAGAAAATTTCCACCCTTGTCATTCTTTCTTTATTTTTAAGACCCATTCTCGGTAACATCTGAGCTTGTTAAAAGTTTAGTCTGGTCTTCATCCATCTCTTAACTTTCCTTTCTTAAGTGAGGAGTCACTGTGGGGTGCCCTGGGGCTGCTGTGGACATTCTTCTACTTATTCCTCCCCTGGAGCCCACTCCCACCGAGCGGCTGGAGGCGTCTGGCTGTGTGAGACTGTGTGTTTCCTTCCTTACTGAAGTAAATTTGTTCCTGAGGCAGGCGATAAGGGTGTGTGCCGATTTCTCATAAAAACACTTAAAGCTTTTTTGGTAATGTAATGCTTTTGTTTGGCCGAAATGTTCAGTGGGTTAACTCATCTCCCAGCAGCTCCTGAACCTGGAGAAGTCCCTGATCTGAAGTAAAATCAGCCCAGTTCCTGAGTTTCTGTGGGGTGGGAAAGCGCCTGTTCGGCTGTGTCTGAAGAAACTCTCCTGGCAGCTCTTCTGACCAGAAACAATATTACAGCACTGAGCATAGAAATCTCCAGAGGAACTTCAGAATAATGAATTAACAACAGACAAATACAGACCGAGACCAGCTAAGAGAAATATAGAGAAAAGAAGAAAAAGAAGAGAAGAGAAAAGAAGAGAAGAGGAGAGGAGAGGAGAATAGAGAAGAGGAAAGAAGAAAACAGAAGACGAGAGGAGAGAAGAGAAGAGGAGAGCGGGGAGAGAAGAGATCAGAAGAGCTAAGTAGAGGAGATTAGAAGGTAGAGAGATGAAGGGAGAGGAGAGAAGATAAGAAAGAGAAGATGAGAAGATAAAACAAGAGAAAAGAAGAGAAGAAATGAGAAGAGAGGAAAGGAGAAGAAAGGAGAAAATAATTTAAAAAAGAGAAGAAAACTGACAAGAAGACTAGGACAAATTAAGAGAAATAAAGAGAATAGAAGAGAAGACAAAAAAGGGGACAGGGAGTGGAGGAAAGCCAATCAAAGAGAGAAGATAAAATAAGAGAAGAAAAAGAAAAGAAGGAGAAGAAAGGAGACAATAAGAAACAATGCTCCTCTTCTATTCTCTCTCCTTCTCATTTTCTTCTTTTCTCCCATCTCATCTTCTCCTTCCTTAACTTCTCTCCTCTCCTTTCTCTCCTCTTATTCTCTCCTTTCCCTTTTCTCCTCTCCTTTCTCTCCTCTCATTCTCTCCTCTCCTCTCCCTTCTCTCCTCTCCTTTCTCTCCTCTTATTCTCTCCTTTCCCTTTTCTCCTCTCCTTTCTCTCCTCTCCTTTCTTTCCTCTCCTATTCCTCCTCTCCTTTCCTTTCTCTCTTCTTTCTTTGTAAAACTAAAACTCCTTGTCTGATCTCTTCTCTTCTCTTCTCTGTAGTGGAGCAAAGTCAACCAAAGAGAGAAGATACAAGAGGAGAAGGAAGAGAAAGAGAAGGAAGGCGACAAGAAGAAACAATGCTATATCTCCTCTTCTTTTCTTTTCTCTTCTCTTCTCTTCTTTGTCTCTATATTTCTCTTATCTGGTCTCGGTCTGTATTTGTCTGTTTTGTTCATTATTCTGGGTTCCTCTAGAGATTTCTATGCTCAGCGCTGTAATATTGTCTGATATTGACACTATCGGATGGAGCTGAACAGGCCCTTTCCCACCCCACAGAAACTCAGGAACTGGGCTGGTCTTACCCAGGAACTGTTGTGAGGGGAGTTCACCCACCCCACAGTTATCTGATCTGTTCAGTGGACGGCTCTAACTGGTGACCTGCAGAGAGACCTGCAGAGAGGTAGTTACCAGCCTAATCTAACATTCCTGGCTGCTGAAGCTCCTGGATCAAGTGTGTTGGATTAAACAGAAGGGAGTAACAGAGCTGGAAGCCCCTCACTGAAGAAATGCAAGAAATGTCATTAGGAGCGATTGGAAGCAGTTTCTGTGGCTCGGTCTGTGCTCTCTCAGGCCAGGGTGGGGTCCGGAACCACATTTCTCTCTCTCTCTGTAATCACAGCCCAGACTACACACTGCGGGGAATGTTTAGGACACTGTTAGGACATTGACCACCAAAGGCCAGCCCCTTGTCCTTTAAGTGTTTTTCATGCGAATGAAGGGTTTTTATAGCACACCCAGAACACATTAAGCTGACAAATGGGGCCTAGATGGGCCTAGCAGAGAGAATGAGCCACAGCAGAGACAGCTGTCAGGAATAAACAAGCTTTAACTCTGTTCCGGTACAGAACATGCCGACCACAGTTTGTTTTGCTGCTGAATTTTAATGGTGATATTTTGTACATTTAAAAAAAAGAAAAAAAAACATAATACAGTTATTTACACAAAACAAGCAACATTTATACTCACGCATACTGAAAGTGCATCAGTAAACCTGGAGTTTATCACTTGTTTCTAATAAAGCACCAATGATGGGACCAGCATCTGAAATTTCTTAAAAAGGAGAATTTCTCTACAAAAGTCAGTTATTGAGAAAAGAACAAAGTCGTTTAGATAAAGATCCAAACACATGCAGCAGAGGATCCGGAGCTGGAGTCACAAGACATCCTGAATCCAGATCCTGAAGTCCATTCCATGGCACAGCATAGCCATTAATTGCTCAGATCAGTATCATCTTTGTGCTTCTTATTTAACTAAGAAGAAAATTCCTCTCCTGTGCAATGTATGGGTTGGTTTTTCCTAGCAGGCAGAGCTTGAATCTCTGATTTTATGCCTGTTACACTGGACCTGCAGTCTGGATTTGATGTGATTTAATACTGACGTGGTCATTTGGACCTCACCTGTTTAGTAAATTACTGCTGCAACACGAGTACATTCATATTATTTAATATCCGACCCATGAGTGAACCTTCATGAATCTTTTGAATGGTTAGAAAATCAAATAATTTCATTAATTAATGGTTTAGGGTTTACACGCAGAGTAGTAGCCAAAGAAAATGTAGTTTTCCAGATTTACCTTAAGGATGACCATCTACATCACATATAAGCGTTCAAAAGATACATAACAGTTAAGAGTAACAGGGAGAAATCAGAGAACATCCAAACCCACATGTTTCTTTGTGATGTTCATGATAAAGTAAGTAATTGCAGGTAAAGGTAAATCCGGAAAGCCTTCGCAATTACTTACTTTCTCAGGAAAGTATTCTTTGGCTGCTGCTGTGCTCTGCATGTACCCACAAACTATAAGCGAATTAAATAACTCAATATTAGACCAATATCTTCTCAAAAATGACTGGAAAACAGAGCTTCAGCGTGTAAAAACCTTAGCTGAGGGAGCCTTTAGAGGCACTTGATTCTTCAGAAGTCTGGTTCCATTCACCACCAACTCTAGAAAGATGCATTTTACATCAGATCACTCAAAATGACTTGCATCCTAATGACTTACATGTGCAGACATTTCTGTTTAAAAAAATACAGTTTAGTGATTCAGATCTATGAGACAGTATCTATATCTGAGGGATGCAGGAACGTGGGGACGGTGAAGGCTCAGGGAAGCAGCTGGACGCGGCAGGTCATTATGACTCTCTCTTCAAGTTGCTATAAGTCATAACACTCTAACACACTAATAAAAGCTTTTTACAGCGTGGACAAATTACAGAGAAGACAATAAACATGAGCTCAGTCTTGAAGGTCTTGTTTAAGTGAGCCCTCAGTGCTGTGGACGGAAGCCTCAATGCCAATCCTCCTGAGGTTCACACCAACATCTGGATTGGATTCGGTTAGGCCTTGAAACGAATTGGAATGAGACTGGGTGACAGATTTATAAAAAAAAATATTTTGGACTGCAGTCTGTCATGTTTGATCTCACTGAACTGCTGAAGGTAGATTATACTGTAGGTCAGAAGAGGGTGCTGTTTACACTTGAAGCCATAAACAACATTTAGACTCCATTTATACCTGGTCATTTTATGCAACATCGGTACTGTATGTCCATAAAAGTTTATACATGTAACCTTTTGGAGGTTGAAATCAGCTCATAACAGCTCATATCAATTTCCTGTTCCAGTTACTCCTTTGTGATTTTCCTGTTTCAATGCAAAGGTCTGACTCTATTTTGCAGTTTTCCATGGTTTGGTCATGGATCATGTGATCTATTACATAATGTTTTTGCAGGCCTGTGGTGGCCAGATGTCCCAACTAGATTCATTTCTGTAACTGTTTGTTAATTTCTGTTCAGTATGCTCCGCCTGCTTGTTGTATGTAATCTATGCAAGTACTGTAGTGATATTCATATTTCTTTTCACATCGTGGATGGAAACAAAAGGGTGAGACCTTGAACTGCTAAAGGCAATAGTATCCAATCAGTACTTTTTTCCTCCTGGTGACGAGACTGATGCAGCTAAAGACCTGACCAATGGGAGCTGGACTGAAGGCCTTACTACCAACATAATTAGAACCTGACAAAATCAACCAATGGTGGTTTCCAATGCAAGAGACTCATTTTGCAAGAAAAAGGGTCACACTAGACCTTCTTGGACTCTAGATGCATCACTGACTGAAGAGCTGTTTTGTCATCAGGTATAAGGTGCTATAAATGGACAAAAGAACACGTTTTAAAAGTCTCAAATGTATGTTTGAACCAGAATGGACTAACACACCATTAGAAATCCCATACAGGTGCTGGTTGAAATTTGAAAGATTTTTTTGTTGTTTTTTTGATCAAGCTTTTTGTATTTATGGCCCAAACTGAAGCCCTGAATGAACGTATTTACCCTTGTATAACTGGTTTGAGCGATCATATTATCTATATAGTAATCCCTCGCTTTTCGTGGGGGTTATTTTCCAAGAGCACCCGCCTATAGTGGAAAAACAACGTTGTTGTGTTTTGTTAAAAAAATGCCTATTTTTATAGTGTAAACCCTAAATATGCCCCCAAACATGCTCCCAGAACACTTTAATGTCATTTTAAAGTCAGTTTAATGCATCACCCTTAAAGAAAATGTAAAGGTAAACCTGTATTCACCTCTTTTCAAGGTAAACCCGTCTTTCAATTTAAATTCCCCACTGAGATATGAAACTCGGAAGGTTGCGTGACAAAAGTATTGGGACACTCGGTTTTCGGAGAATAAAACCTGATCTACTCGGGCTACAAATACACAGGAAAAATACACTCGTTGGAAAGGCCTCCTGGAGATCAACTGAACTGTGGAGTTTGAAGTGCCGAGATATGCGACTCGGGGACACTGCGGGTCCCCTTGTGTGAAAAAATCCAGAAAAAAATAGATTTATTGCCACAAAAAAGCAAAAAAGCGGAGGATATTTGCAGTTTCCGCGTTATTGTGGGGATTTGCTCGTAAAACTATGAGTTCGGTTCTCAAAAAAAAATCCACGTGTGACTAAATCCGCGACTCCTGATCCGAGTAAAACTGTGGGATTACTGTATATATATAATCCTGATACTTGAGGACAATCAGGTGTGAACATGGCCTCAGCGTGGCAGATGATCAGGCAGTGCTTTTGTAGGCCGTTAAAGACACTGAGTCAGCGAGAACTGAGTCCAGAAACCCAGGTTAAATAACGCCACAGCATAGATGCACCCAGACATTACAGATCCAAACCCAGCAGCGTCCTTCCACTCCCACCAGTGCCAGCGCGAGTTTCAGGACTGATGTAACCAGATCCAGGGAGTTCTCCTGAGCCCCGCGGGTGCTGCCTCACTGTGACCTGCTCGTAGCCCTCCGCTTAAATGTTTATTCGGTAATAACATCAGTGTTAAATTAACTCCAGTCACTCAGCCACAAGTGGTTTTCTGCGCCCAGAGCAGGACATTTGAGATGGTAAAAATGGCTTTAATAGCAAAAAGACTTCTTTGACCCCCATGTGCTGGACTTTGGGCGTATTAGTGATATTGGCATTTGTAATAGCGCACCATGTTGAAATGTCTATTTAAAAAGGGGCTTGAAAGAGAAAGCCTGGTGTGTAATTTATTTCTTAGCGAATATGAACTTCATTCTCTCTCTCTCTCTCTCTCTCTCTCTCTCTCTCTCTCTCTCTCTCTCTCTCTGGTAGTGATTATAGTAAGCTGGTTTGGTTTCCTGTTTCTGGTCTTTATAACAACAGCAGCTCGAGGCCAGCTGGGTTTCCGTCCACAGACAGATGGGTGGCCTCTTCTACCTCCACTCCTGATTTCTGATCTTGAACGCCAGTCAGTTCTTGTGACTCACTTCAAATTCAACACAGTTTTGATGTAATGTACACACTTCAGCCCTTACCTCAAATTAATTCACCCAGTCAAGCAGGCCTGGCACCAGGGGGTCATTTAGAGGCTCAATCAACAAGCATGCCCCACTAAACTCACTTTTTTGCACATGCTTCTATGGTGGAAAGCCGCAAAATCAAGTGAAACTAATCTCTCCTGGCTGAAAAGACTGTATTTATTAAAAATGAGGGTTTGGAGGCTTTACTCTGGACTGGAATTTTAGGGATGTGCTGCATGGTGTGGGAGGATCAGCGCTCACATTTTTGGTGATATGCAAACAAGTAATGGAAACATATACCCCACAAATTAGCATTCCGCTTGTTAGGTTAGTCCATATAATACAATGGTAACTGCATGGATAAACCGGATCAAGTACTCTCAGAAAGTCTTGCTCATGTGGTTTCTCACTGGTGTATGACTAAAAATGGACCAGTGCAAACTAAACTTTATCTACCAAAATTGTCTTGACTGAGGAACTACGCTTGAGGTAAGAGGAAAATTGTAAATTTTTCATTTCTGTCCAAAGCATCACTTTGGGTATCGTTTACAGTTATGGTGGTTCATGTTAACCAATATAACCACAGCTGTTGGGAAACATGGCTTTGGCAGACCTGGCGAAACTGTTCCATGATTCTTTAAAAAAAAAAAACCTACTTCAATATAAATGCATATAATATATTAACATGAGGAGTAAGAGCCTAAATCCTGAAAAAAGTAATGCACTGAACTGACTGAGTAATAGCATCATTTACGCGCGAATAACATATTACATCAACTCAGTACGTGAATCAAAGGACAAAACTGTGTTGATATATCTTTCTTTTATACAGACGTCATCTCAATGCATCCTTTTTTCAGTGCAACATGATTTATGCTCTTGGGGGAAGGTTATTAATCACAACTGAGTGCGCAGTCAAATGAATTCTCCAGTTAACATCATAACACACAGGGTGTTTTTACTGGGTGATGTAAAATTAGGCCAGTGAAATAGGAGCAAGACAGCAGGACCAGGTCAGTTTGCGGTTCTCAGCTGAGAAAATTGCTGTTAATGGCAGTGAGAGGCCCATCCAGCTGGATCACCAAACACCTCGACCGACGCTTGCTCTTACTCAGGCTGGGCTGCTTTTAGACACGGCAGTCGTGGTGGTTGAGGCCAAATGCTGATGTAAGTCTAGAGTATTTTCCAGTGACCCCAACCCCCCCTTTGAAGGAGCTAGGAGGAAAAACCAACCCCAACCAATCACTGGCACTAAGAAGCAGTCTAAGAGTCCTAAAAAGCTCACAGAGTGTTTTGTACATCTCCTAAGTTTTACTTGTTGATAAGTTAGCGAGGCCGCTCTGCAGCCAACCCAATAATAAAACTATAAAAACGGTTATAGTTCTCCAGACTGAATTTTACATAACAAGAGGTTGAAAGCGTAGCCGAATAGGTCAGCAAACAATCACATTTGCATAATTTTCCACTTCTACTAGATGTAGCCAAGACATATTTGGTGTCCAAATTTTACTTCTTTAGTTTAGAACTGGAGGTGGACGTTGCTAGAAGTCAACAGTCACCTGTGTCCATAAATACATCCTCAAAAATTCTCTCAGTCACCTCAAGCCACATCCAGGCCCTCATGAAAGTAGTGCAAACGTGTGTCTGTGGTATAGGACCCTGTATGACTTATGAACTTTGAAAATAAACAAAGACAACACACGTCTACACCTAGTTATTCCGGCTATTGCACATAAAAGAGGTTTTAGGTTTTCATGCTTGTGGCTGAACCAGAAACCCAACTGGGATAGGACCCTGTAAACAAATGTCATGTTGAGTGTTCCCATTCATTTTTCAACCACTGAATGTTCTCCTCCTCTATAATGTCTCTGGTTCAGTCTCTGCCACCCTAATGAGAAGCTGGATGCGGGTTGAGAAAAGTTTCGGGGATGTATTTAAGAAAACGAGTTGAGTGACTATTGACTTCTGGTATGTAAGCAACATTTGCTTTGTAGCTTCAGTTCTGAGTTAAAGAACCTAAGTTTAATGCTAAAAACGTCTTGACTGATCGACTGTATCTGGGCTAAGTGGTACATTGTGATGTTTTGCCAAACTATTCCTCAAAAGGTTAAAGCCCACAGCCATACCTGGCAGGTGATCCGGTCATAAGTGGACAGCATTAAGCACCAGTGTGAATGGGATCCAGTGCATCCTGGAGATGCATTGTAATCCAATTCGGAAGTTCAGAGGTTTTCAGGTATGCATATATCCACCTAACATTTGTAAAGTGCTCTGATGCAACAACAGCAATGAGACAAAAGCAGCCATAAAGTTCTTCAGCTCCTCTCCCATTTGTTTATAGCTATCTATGCAATCTCAACACGTGCAACAGTCGATGTGTGTACAAGAGCAAGGACTTGTGCCACATTTGACTCTTAGCAACAAATGCCTGATGTGTCTTAGGTGCTGGAGAAGCACTTGAGACACATAAAAATGTTGGGAGTAAACAGATTTACATCTCTGCCCACTTGTGATCAGATCACCCATGAGGAATGTTAATGCCAGGCATGCAGCAGTGGCCCAAACCAGTTCTTGATGAGTCAACCCTGTTTTAGCACCAGTATGTTCCTAAAATTGGATTTCATTATGGCTAAATATACCCAATGAAAGACTTGGTTTTGTTTGTGTTCTCTCCAGAGAACACCATCCATTAACATCTTCCCTGAGAGAACCTTTATCCTCTTTGGATGTCTGGAAAACTGAGTGAGGCTGTTTCTAAACTGCCGGAGCCACCAGGTAGCCGTTGAAGGTGATGTAGACATCCACATTGTCACTGTAGATGGCGTTCTCACGCTCGCGCTTGAAGAGGCGCACCCAGACCTCATCGTTGAGCTCCAGGTTCAGCATGACGCTCTGGCTCTGCATGATGGAGCGGTCGCTGGGCTGGGCGTACAGGATCACCTGCTCTTTCTCGTTGTGCATCAAGTGCAGGTACGTCTCCTTGAAGTTCCAGGTGTGGATGTTGATGTTGAAAAAGTAGACACCTGGCACGTAGCAGTAGAACTTGCCCTTAAACATGTTGAAGTGTTCACCAAGGTTGGCGAAGACGGTGTCGAAGAGCATCGACTGGTAGTAATCCTCGCTGTGGAGGGCCTTCCGGCGGCCCACTGAGAAGGCGGCGTGCTGAGTCTTGCAAGGGTCTCCAGGTACTCCTGCCTGACCTTTGCTGCCTTTAGGGCCCACAGTTCCTCTGGAACCTGGAGGGCCGTCAGCTCCCGCCTTACCAGGAGTACCCCTCTCACCTCGATCTCCTTTATCCCCTGTGGAAGAGTAGATGAATGAATTAATGGGGAATTTCATGGGGTGGAAGCATGAAAGGATACATAGATGGATGTAAATGGATGGATGGATGAATGAAGGAATGGATGTGTAAGTTAGGGCAATTTTGGATGGATGGATGGATGGATGGATGGATGGAAAAAAATTATGTTTGAGCGAACTGATGTATGTATGTATGGATGGATAGATAAATTATGTCTGAGTGAACTTAGGAATGGATGTGTAAGTGAGTGAATTTTTGGATGGATGGATGGATTCATTCATTTCTGGTTGTGTACCCTCATCTCAGCTAATAACTCCTGTTCTTAAGAAATTTGGTGCAGACCCTGATAATCTCAATAACTTCTGTCCAATCTCTAATTTATCATTCCTTGCAAAAATACTTGAAAAAACTGTTGCAACTCATATTCATCTTGCCAATAATACTTTGTATGAACAATTTCAATCAGGTTATCGTCTCTTACACAGTACCGAGACTGCACTAGTCAAAATTATAAATGACCTATTGATGGCTGCTGACACTGGTTCCTAACCATATTGGTTCTTCTGGATTTTATTAAATTGTTCAAATCATATTCTACTGGTCGAACTCAATTTGTCCAGCTAGCAATTCAGGTTACATTCTTGTTCAGTTACTAGAGGAGTTCCGCAGGGCTCTGTTTTAGGTCCCCTTCTATTTATTATCTACCTTTTGCCTCTGGGTCATATTTTTAGGAAATTTGGTGTTCAGTTTCACTGTTACACTGATGACACTCAGCTCTACCTCTCTACTAAACATGATTCCACCCTTCCACCTCCCACCTATCTGCATAGCTGAAATTAAGCACTGGTTTTCTTCTAAACTTCTCAAACTTAATCATGATAAAACTGAGATTCTTCTGGTTGATACAAAAGCTACATTGGCCAAATCAAACAAACTCTACGGTCTCATCTGTCCCTCACGTTAAAAGTGTCTGGGGGTTATCCTTGACAGTACCCTATCTTTTGAAACACACATCAATAATGTCACTCACTGCTTATTTTCATCTGCGTAATATTAACTGACATCTTTCATTGAACCTATTTCCTCTGTCCTCTAGCAGCTCCACTGGCTTTCTATCAAATATCGTATTGATTTTAAGATTTTACTGCTTACTTTTAAGACACTCCATAATTAGTTTTATTATACCTTCTTTCCGCTTGACTACCATGGGGTTTAGAGCCTTCAGCCGAGTTGCCCCCTGCCTGTGGAACTCTCTTCCTTATGATATTAACAGCAATTCACTTTCTGCTTTTAAATCACATCTTAAAACACATCTTTTTAAACTTGCATATGGATGAATAAATGGACGAATGGATGATTAAACAACAAATGTGTGATCGAGTGAAGTGCTGAATGGATGGATGATGAGTGGATGGAATGCAGGAACACAGGAAACTCGCCTATATGGAATTAGAAGTGACTGCATAGCTGAATGGACGCATCAACAGTTGTGGGGTCAACAACTGGTTAAAGGAATTATTATGTAAGTGCTTGTATGGACTGAGATGAATGGATGGGTAGCTGAATGAATGCAGATAGTTGCATGACTGGTGGAAAGATGTATATATTTATGTACCCTATATATGAACTTGTGAGTGAATGAGAGCGAATGAGTTAAAAACCTAAGACACCACCTGGTTCGGGTTATGCAATCTAAATACAGTTCTGCCCTTATACAGCTCTAATTAAAGAAGAACTAAACCATGCTTAACACTCCGTGACCAACAGAGTAGCATTAAATTAGTTTTTTTTTTCTCAGTTTGAACACTCTGAACTGCCCTAATAAGGACATGCTGTGTGTACAGTATGGAAAAGAATGGACTGGCTGGAAGATTAGAGAAGATTAGAAGATGTTGCTATGATGCATTTTAAGAAGCCTCATTTTCCGAGGGTTCGTGTTGCTCTGTATTACGTCTAAACACACTCTGTTATTGTTACCACACTCGGCTGTTCCAGTTAACCCCCGGGATTGCTTCAGTTAAGCTCTGAGTAAGCGCAGGCTGTCTCTAGAGCAGGTCTGGATAGAGCCTCGCACGCTCTGGCTGTAATCTCAGAATGCGAGCAAACAGAACACACATGCTGCCGCTTGTAGTTTACTGCCACATCGGCAAGTTTCCTGCCAGATCTTTATGCCTCTAGAGCCGGCCGCTGCTTTTCAGGGTGAACTCCGCAGCACAGCTCCGGTTTCCCTGACAAAGACAACGGAGAGAAGACCAAAACTGTGGTCTTCGTGCAGAGGGGCTGAGGTTATGGCCAGTGAGGAGCAGTTTTTTCCACTGCGGTGGAGGCCGCCCACATTCTTTAACTGTTCTCCAAAATGTGTGTGTTTGGGACGCAGTACTGTGCAAAAGTCTTGGGCACCTATTCAAACAGTTTAAAGCCATTTTTCTCTCTTTCTGCTCGCAAAGTTAACATTAGAATAAATACAATCAAACAAGAAAGCAGTAAAAAGTATCAGATTAGTTCTGTGTGTAAAAGTAGTTGGTAGTGTGTGAGCTGGTGAGCTCCTGATTTAACTTAATGAAGGACTGATCGAGTCAAACCAGGTTCACTCCAGGTAAACAGTTTTTAAACATTATTTTAAATGTCGCACAGTGCTGTTTATTCGTGTATGTTTCACATAAACAACATAAATGAATATGAGTGCTTCATAAATGCATAAAATTTATTTAACAATCTTCTGAGAGGCAACATTCATAAGGATACATGCCAACTACATAAGCCTTTAATGACATCTGACATGAACCTATATAAACTTCTATAGAGTCTTATTCCATCAGGTGGCAGATTTGATTTTATTTAATCCCAGCCAGTGTTAACTTGTTGGAATTGTTGGCATAAGCCTTTATAAGCATTTACGTAGACTTATGTCGCATTTCATGAAAGGTAGCTTTATGAATGCCGACCTTCAGTAAAGTGTTACCAATAATTATAATAATGTCACATTAAAAAAATTAGGACAAGAAAAAGTTGTATCTAAAAGTCATTAACATATACAGTGTTCCCCTGCGAAGTTGCAGTTGAGAGGTCACGGTTTCAGTCGTTCGCTGATTTTTTTTTTTTAACCGAACCCCCGCAAATTCGCAGATATTCTTTTTACAATTTTTATGCATTTTAATGCTAAATTATTAAGAGAAATATAATTGACTAATTTTGTAACAAATATTAACGTACATTCAGCTAAATTTCCATAGAAAATATAACTGTATACATTTTTTTTTACTGTCGAGAGACACAAAGCAACCGTATATTGGCTGCTGCCCTGTGATGCGTCTCTGGCGTCTCTGTCCAGAACTCATTAAAGTAGGGCTGGGCGATTAATCGAAAAGTAATCGAAATCGACATTCAGAACCTATAATCGATCAAATGTTTCCAGGTCAATTATTTCAATTACTTTCCCTTTAAAAACACTAAAGCGTGTGGAGTCACGTGACCCTGCTTCGTTACGTTATTCCGCCGATATGTCGAGCACGGAGAGCTTAAACACTGAGACAACTGAGCAACAAGAGCAGCTTGTACCAAAGAAAAATGCCGTCTCCGTCATTTGGACACATTTTGGCTTCAGTAAGGATGACATCAAACAAAATGAAGTCAGATGTAGACACTG
>JBBPCY010034277.1:0-13941 GCA_037974405.1 Brachyalestes nurse | reverse complement strand
AATTTGACTGTATGACTTTCACTTGTATTAGAGTAACATTTGACTAGTGGTATCTGTACTTTCACTTAAGTAATGAAGTTAGGTACTTTGTTCGCCTCTGTGGCTGTTCACATATCCTACAGGCCAAGAAGATACATTCCCCATCAGCGTGGGAGAAACCACAGTAACCTCTCTTAGCTGCTTTTTTCACCACAGCCTTCTACAGTGATTCATGGTGGTCTGTGGAATAGCCAATCCTGCATCAAGAAAGCTGACTTCATCTCTGGACTGGTGTCTGTCCACTCTTTCCACTTCCTGGCCCTCACAGAGACCTGGATCATACCAGAGAACTCTGCTACTCAGGCTGCTCTCTCCTCTGCCATGTCCTTCTCTCACACTCCTTGCACTACAGGCAGGGGAATGGGTACAGGTTTGCTTCTCTCCCGTAGTTGGCGTTCCCAGTTCTTTCCCAGCTCAACATCTCATCCTTTGAATTCTATTCTGTTACTATAACATATCCAACTAAGCTTCATATCATTGTTCTTTAACTACCTCCTGGTCCTCTGGGTAACTTCATAGATGAACTGGACACCCTCCTGAGCTAATTTCCAGATGACGAGTCTCCACTCATCCTCCTGGCGGACTTTAATCTGCCATGTGACAAGTTGAAGACCTGTGAGCTTGCGATGCTCCTATCGTCCTTCGGCCTGTCCCTCTGCGACTCTCTTCCGACCCACAAAGAAGGCAACACTCTTGACTTAGTCTCGACCAAGTCACTTCCTATGTTCAATATATTGTCCAGTTCTTTACATGTCTCTGACCATCATCTTTTGTCTTTCAAATTTTCTCTCCAGACCTCCTCATCTGATCTCCCACGTGTAACGTCAATGCCCCTTATCCTCCCCTCTTATCATCCCCTCAAAGAAGGTAAGAAATCTTGGTGTCAAAATGATTAATTACGAAGAACTTTCATTCCTGTTGCACATTGATCAATTCTCCAGGACATGCAGATACCTTGTGTACAACATCATTGGTCATCTCTAGACTGGACTACTGCAGCTCTCTTCTGGCTGGCCTGCCAATGAAGGTAACTCTTTTCAGTCTTGACCCCCCAGTGGTGGAATGAACTCCCTCCTACAATCAGATCTGCGGAGTTCGTTGCTGTCTTCAAGCGTTGTCTGAAGACTCATCTCGTTAAGGAGCATCTTGGTGACTAAACAGTGCTCTCGCTCATCTCTTATACATCTTTTTCTACATATTTAACAAACCCCATCTGCCACTTAGACTCTTAACTGTTTTTCTGGCGGAAATGCCAGAAACGTAAACTGTTAGCTGTGTTATGCACACTAACACTAACCCTATGATGCACTGAAAGTGTGTATAAGAACAAGAGCTCATCTGTGCTTGAACCCCAAGTTTTATTAATGAGACGTATGTTGTATAGAGAATCAATGCATGTTTTAAAACAAAATGATACCTTTTGCAACGGAAAACTAGAGTTAACAAGTCTGTACTGTGTTGTAGACGCCCTCTCTGGACTGGTGCTAATTTTAGTTGGGTTAGCAGTTTCTCTGTAAGATGTCTGCCATTCACAGTTATCAGATCAGCGTTCAAGATAACATACTCCGGATGTTAAAAAAGGCACAGCCTAGCTGAATGTGGGTTGAGTTTTAGACGGGGCGTAACCTTGGTGGTGGATTTCTCTAGCAAAGTGAAGACACACAACAGCTTTCCATGTTCAGATTCCATGTGCTTTAAATCCTCTTAAATGTGGTAAAAATATGATATTCAGTGGTTAAAGTGATAAAATATGCTATAATAAAATAAACAGGTGTTAAATACAGAATTTGATTGATTTAAATATTTTATAATGTCATTGAATGTGTTTAATTTTAGGCCTGTTTATAAGAAAACATGATTCTATTCAAGGCCATGTTTCTTTACTATTACGTTTGGTCATGATGTGATCAGACAGAGCTTTATATACATCCATTAAGTTTAATTTTTAATTCTTTAAACACTTCTGGCTTTTCTATCTATAACTATAATCTATAACTATAATCTCCATCCAGAAGTGCAGCACCAGCTCAACACAAGCTTGTTCATGATACGAGCTGCTCCAGGCAAAAAGCACCATGAGACTGACCAGTCAGCAAGACAACCATTGGAAGGATTTGTTAAACAATGACCCGAGCTACTCTGTTGATGTCTGCAGGTGCATCACTACAGATTATGGAAAAGAAAGGAAAGAATTTTCTGGTGTGTTGTGTTTGGATAGGTTCAGATGGAAAATCCTCACAAATTGTCTATTTTTATTACATTTTAAAGAAGCAATAGGATTTAACTGATCAAAAACTGATCAAAAGTAAAGAAATCTCCTCTATTTTAGATAAGTAGAAAAACACTTTCCTAGCAAAACCCATGGCTGTCTGCCTGCCCAGAAACCCAAAGATAGGCTTAGACTGCACTTGAAGTACTAGATTTCTATTTTTTGGTCAGAACAGATGCAAGCATGTGCTCTGGGCCTAAACTATCGAAGTTGCAACTGTTCGCTGATTGGGCCAGTGCTTAGATCTCTGAAATTAATGGTCTTTAATCATGTGTAACCCTTCTGTTATCACTTGACCTCGTGAACCCAAATATTCAAAATATGATATTGTTACAGACCTCAGGCCATGTTAGTGTAAACTGTGTATTAACATGTATTACAGTGTATTAATTACACTATGTATTTGTGTACACTGTGTACTAGCATGTACTACACAGTTTATTATACCATGGAGAAATTTAGTCTCTGGTTGGCCCGAGATAAAAACAGTAAAACAATACTGTGTATGAACATGAACTTGGATTAAGAGGGGGAAACACGGCTGCTGCCAAGCACCCATGATTATGCCTTGGCAGTAATGTGGCTCCCTCTGGTGGCTGAATCTGACCTGGTAGTCTTTACACATTAGTATAAAGTAATATTTACTCTTTGAAGGTGTCTTTCTCTCTCTCTCTCTCTCTCTCTCTCTCTCTCTCTCTTTCTCAGGAATGTTTTGGGTCAGTAAGCTGATAACGCTACATTTCATTATTTTCAGTATCTTACATGCAATAGTCTTCATACGCAATATTACTACTTATGTCAATATTACTTTTTATTACTTAATATTACTACTGGATTCTCTACTATAAGCAATAACTTACTCCAAACTACCGCTTGTGTCAGTTTGTTTTACTCAACTGTGTTACTTGTCTATAGTACTTTTATCCAGCATGTCTGTATACAGCATAGTGTATTTTCACATTAAGTGTTTTTTCTATTTTTTTATTTAGACTTTATATTTTATATTGCTCTTGTCTCTGTGTCTTGCAGTCATTAGATAAGCAATTTCCTCCAGGATCAATAATTTTGTCTGTGTAACGTGCAGGCTTGGCAGGCTCAAGCATGAGACACAAATGCAGACTTCTTTCTCTATGTTGTTGTTTCTTTATTAAACTCAAAAACCAAAACAAGTCATGGTGGCCAGAAAACACAAAACTCAGAACTAGAATTACTATGGCTATAAACCAAGGGAGAACAGACAAAGGAACAGTGACAAAAAACAGGTTTTTAACCACAACTTAAACTTAACACAGCTGATTAGTAATCTCCAGCTGGGCTCAGGATGAGGCCACACCCCCAGTCAATTCAAGAGTCCTTCTTCAAGTCCAGGGCAACAGCGCCCTCCTGTGGCCGCTGGCTGGGGCCATCACAGTACCTCCTCCAAAGGGGTGCCACCCAGGGGCGTCCCAACACAGGCCAACGGACCACACAAAAAAAAACTAAAGGAAGAGGCGAGGGGGAGGCGGACATCAAGAGGGCCCCTTTGATCTCTTCAGGACCCGTGCTCCACTCGAGGCCCCTTCCCAATAATGTCCAGGGTAAGGCCCCCCTCCCTCGTTGCCTAGGCCTTCCTCAGGGGTCCACTCTGAGGTGGATCCCAATAGCTCCCCCCAAAAAAATTCAGTGGGAACTTACTGGGGACCCACCGCCATCCCCCCAAAAGACGCACCTCTGGAGCGTCAGGTGGTCCCGGACCCCGCCACAAAGGTGGTGGTAACGGTGGTGGCCCTCCCAGCAGAAACCACGACTACCGGAACTCAGGAGCAGGTTCAGGAGGCACTGACGGAACTCGGGCCTCTGGAATGGGAGCAGGGTCAGGAGCTGGGGCCTCTGGAATGGGAGCAGGGGCAGGAGCTGGGGCCTCTGGAACGGAAGCACGAGCTGAGGCCTCTGGAATGGGAGCATGAGCTGGGGCCTCTGGAACGGGAGCAGGGGCTGGGGCCTCAGGAACAGGAGCAGGAGCTGAGGCCTCAGGAACTGGAGCAGGAGCAGGGACCTCAGGAACAGGAGTAGGAACAGGAGCTTGGGCCTCAAGAACAGGAGCCGGCACTGGGGGTCGCTGCAGGCGGGGAATTAGCTATGCCTTTGCTTAATCATTCCCTTTCCTCATGGGAGCCCAGTATTACATTGTAGTTTTCATTACATACCTCAAATACCTGATTCAGCTTAATCATTCCTTCATTAAATAAAATTAGGAGCTGCTGATGGAGTTTTACAATACATACACTGTGAAATCTGGAACCAACCTGTGTTCTTCTAACCAGCTCACAAAACATCAAATACTTTTTACAAACAAAACAAATCTTATTATTTAATGCTTTCCTGTTTGTTTGCATTTATTTTAATGTCAACTTGTGAATTTTCTGGAAAAAAAAGTCCCTTAGTGCTCAGGCTTTAAAATGTTTTCACAATACTTCTGCACAGTACTGTAGGTACACAAAGCAACATTCGCATAAATGTCAGAACCCAAGCTGTCCCAGCAGAACACTGCAGAACACTGCTCAGAGCAGAGCAGAGCAGAGCGTCGGCTTGACTTCTTCCCATAGTGCATCCTGGTGCCATTTCTTTCCCATTTCAGGGACACACAAATACCAGGCTATCAACATCAGACCAGGCCACCTTCTTCTATTGCTCCACCGTCAGTTCTGATGTTCATGACTCCATTGTGCCACTCTGACTTGGGTGTCCATGATCCTGTCACCGGTTGTCCTTCCTTGGACCACTTTAGGTAGGTACTGAGCCCTGCATATTGGGAACACCCCACAAGACCTCCCATTCTAAAGATGTTATGATTATTTGGCCATTGTCAGATTTACTCATTTTCTCATCCCTGCCCATTTTTCCAACACAGCAGCTGACCATTCACTGTCTAAAATCTAACATCTAATATGCCATGCATTGACAGGTGCCATCCTAACGAGATAATCAATGTTATTCCCTTCACTTTCCCCCTACTTTCAAAGTACTGACTTGCTTTTTTTTATTGCCCACTCAAGTTTTATACCAACATCTAGAACACTGCCACCCACTTCAGCTTTTTTGATCCATTTTTTTAATTAACAACAGCATTCCGCTAAAATTTCCAGTTTCCTTTGGAACGTCAATTGTCCTCTCTGCAGAGAGTAATACATTTCATCCCATGCCTCTATCTCCGAGCGCCACAGAGCTGATCTGGAGAAGATGAGCTGAGATGCTTCGCTTTTCTTCCCCTTAGCCAGATCCTTACTTTCCTTGTAGATTGTCAGAAGATCTAAACCAATGAAGAGAATATTCATGGCGACACCTCCAACTCTGCCTACTTTTGCAAGGACTGGAGGACAAGCCTTTGCCACACGTCCAAACTTGTGGATGTTTTGTGGGACATTAACCCCATGAAGTCCAGTATATGCGACCTTCTTAGCCATTTGTGCACCTCTCACAGCCTTTCCTTCTTTCACAAGATTATTAATACCTTTGGCTACTGACCCAGCCCGGGATAATGTTCTCATTACTCCGCGTACCATATTACCCTCAGGAACATGTACAAGATCATCACTATTAGCTATGTCCTCTAGACTTTCTGTGACATTTTCTACATCATGCTGAAAACTCTCAAAGATGTAGTTGGCTTTTTTTCCTTTTTTCTTCTTTATAACCATTCCAGCCACACCTGTGGCTATGCCATTGACTCCGCTAGCAACCCCCATCCCAATCCCTGCAACTGTCAGGCCCAGGGATATTCCTGCAGTGACAGGAGCAAGAGCCAGACCTACGACGCACAGGACTCCTCCTGTAGCACCTACTGAACTGCCTACCACATTGGAAATCCTGGACCCCTTCTTCATTTTATCCAACTTGTTCGCAATCTTGTCTAGGTCTGACAGGAACTCCAACATTTCAGAACGACACCCACCATATATGTTTAGAAACCACTGAGCCTTTGTCTGAAACAAGAAACTCAGCCTGAATGACTTGTCCCTCCTGAAATAAAAGAAACTGAGTCAGGCAAAACCATCCAATGAGGCCAATACTGTAAAATAGCAATATACAGCCATGGAAAAAATAAGACCTTTTTTTTCCCTGTTCACTGTTTGCTGCAGTGTATTTGTGTGTAAAATTTTGATATTCTTTTCTGAATTATTGCAGTGTGAGCTGTGTAAAAAATAAGAAATGCCTTCATATGTGTTGTGAGTGCAGTAGTGTTTGTAGAGCAGCTTCACTCCTGATTCAGTTTTTAATGGATGAAACAGACACACACACACACACACTGCTCTTAACATCACTGTTTTAATTGTTGCAACTGTAAAATAATGTAAGAGTGTAGTTTAACATTTCCAAGGTATAATAAAGTACTTATATGCATTATTTTTTAATCTGCTACGAACATTTTCTTCATAAACTGATGAGGTCTCTTATTTTTCTCCATGACTGTATGTCTTATACACACATACATGTGCGTGCACACACATTTTCTAATCATTGAAATACTCTTACCTGATTTCCCTCAGTTGGCTAAAATGGTTAGTCCTGTTTTGTACAGCCCCAGTCGTACTCCAACAGACATTCTGTGAAGGGTTGCTGTTTTTCCACACATAACAAACCGTAACGATTAGTTTACATGGCCTTTTACAGATAAAACAACTTTACATTTTACATCTTTAATTTGTCAATTTTAAAACTAAAATATAATCCATATATACTCTTAGAGAAAAGGTACCAAGCTGTCACTAGAATGGTACCCTGTTTCTTCAATTATAGAACATTGTTGGGTTCTGTTTCATTACAGTTGTATTTTTAAGTTCAGCATTCACTCTGTACATGTTACCTCTAATGGAATATAATTCAACTGCAGAGCATAACTGGGTTGTATTCTGTAATGTTGTATTAAGTTGCATTCACTCTGTGACTCACTTGTACCTTGATGAATAAATACGTCAGATAGTGTATGTGGTATAAATGAATTACTGGCTCACTTCATTGTCTCACGTAGTGTTTGGGTGATACTGATGTATTTTTTCAGCTGTAATTCCAGTACATTTAAGTTGTCGAGGCTGGCCATAAAGAAAGCTGCTGCATCTCTCTTGAAGAGAATGAGGAGAGGGCAGATCTTTTTGGCTGCGACGATCACCAGCTGCACATCTGAGGCAGCCACCCCCCTTGGCAAGAACCTCCCATTCATGAACACCGGCAGTGAAGTGACTGCTAGTCTTTCCACTGCGTTGAGGAAGTGTTGAAGTGTCTCCAGCCCCTTCAGAGTGCTTTCCAGAACTACTGCCAGCTCCAACTCCAGGCGTTTCCTATGGCTTGGCTTTGCCCGGCTTTTGATATTTATCATCTTGTTCAGCTCTGCATGCCTTTCATGGGTCCAGTTTTGTCCTATGCAACAGAAGGTCCTAACTGTCTCGATGTCTTTGAGTGTTTCTATGACATATTCATCCAAAGGTTCTTCTTGTTGCTCTCTGTTCCAAAAAAGGTCAATACATAAAGATCTTCAAAAAGATGTGTTTTTTTTTTTTCAGATTGAGTGATGGAAACTTCTTTTTTTGTGACCTGACATGACATGACATGAAATACAACGATCTTTTAACCAGTTATAACCCTTATTCACAGTAGCAAGAATTCTTAACCAAATTATCTTTTTTTCCCATCAGTTTTCTTAACATAAATCAAGACATTAGATTTAAATGCTATGTTATATTGTTTTGGTTTTGCTTGAATGAAGAGGTATTTTTTATACATTTTCATTTTCAAAGATTAATATCTCCAATAATTTCTCTTTCTTGCAGCCAGATTTTGATTCTCTGTAGCATTAATATAGTTGTATCACAGTATGTGTGTAATATAAACAAGGTATGGGGCTTCAAACCTTAGTAATTGGGTTCTAATTAAGACTTGCAGAAATGTTCATGCTCCAAAATTATTACACATATGTATTCACAGGAAAATGTTAGCAACATAACATGAAGGGGTTGGGGGCGGGGGGGGTCTACATGCTTCTTACAGATAAAATGATAAAATGAAGGAATGATCAGTCATAAAACTTTGTGCTGCAATTCAACAGATTATTTATAGACTGGCTAGATTATTCATAAAGAATGTATTTATGCCTAAACTGCCTTTTATGCATACGTCCTGAAGAATATAAGAACTCTGAACACACACTTTGTTACTTTTTTAATGCAGGTTCTGGACCACAGATATTGGACCATGCAGGGCATATTTATCAACAACTGAATAATATTAGGACTTTTGCCAAATATGCAATAGTACAAGAAAATGGAAGAAAAAAGTAAAAAAAAACACACCTGTTTTGTGGCATGGAAAAATAAAATCTTTGGGAACTTGTAGTTCTGATTGATGATGTAGGGGCACAAAGGTGTACTGCCTGGCTCTAAAACAGACAGACCACAGTAAACTGTTTAGTTGATATAAACTTGACAAACACAGACCTGCTTTATACTGCTAATGTCTGTTGGGAAGTGAAGTTCTGCTTACTTTTGGGCGGGTGGAGGAGTCAGGAACACCTGAAAATCTGAAAGAGAAGAAAGTAGGTAAGTGAGAATGATAGAAGAGCTCCAATCAGGTTTGCTATAACTAACTTACAATCTGTAATTAATGTATACAATTAGAATATGTTAGCATATAATGGTTAATATTTGTCTATCTGCTTTTAAATGTAAACATTTACATATCATTAATTTATGAACTTTTTAAAGTCCTGTCAAGCTTCAGCACAAATGATCAATTCCTAGCTACAAAAAAGTTATTGTGAGATGATCCAGACCAAAAACTCAAACATGTTTCCTTTTTCTGGCTTCTGGTTTAAAGAAGAAAGCAGATGCTCTGAATCAGAGATGTAATACTCATTTCGTTTCCTTTTTAAACCTGTCTTGGCAGCGGGAAGCGGCAGATTAAAGCTTTTAACTTTGGGTTCTTTGTACTGAATTAAAAACTAATAAACACATAAGTAATTAAATGAATGCAGTTAAGGAACATATGTTTTAAGCAAGTTTTCTGTGCTGAGGGTTCAGAGGAATGTGAAGGCAGATCTTCAGTGACATTATACAAACACAGAGTAGCGGCTGTTGGGTCCAAATATGCTAAACTGTTTTATTATTCCAAATTATTACACCAATTATTAACTGTTCCAGACAGCATTACCCCTTCAGGAGAATAAAATACAGCTGATCAATCATTTACAACCTGAATTATAAATATATTAGTATTCAAAGGTCAAAACAGCATTTTTGTCCCATTATGTTTCTATTATTTAAAAAAATGACCAACTTTGCTTATAAATACTGCATATAGTTCAAATATGTTATATAAAAATATTTATACTAGTATGTTTTATACTAGTACTTTACTATACCAATACATTTCCAACTCTAATGAAAAGTATTTTGCAGCGAACGACCACCTGCCACCTGCACTGGTGATCAGTAAGTGTTGCCCATGACCCAAAATAACAAAATGCTAAATGAAACTGGCAATGGCTGTTGTTTTTCCAGGACTAGTAACGAGAACCATTTCTTTATTCTCCCATCATTTCTTTATACAAGTAAACCAGTATAATGGGAGAGACAGTAGATATTAATAAAAGTACTACTATTTAAAAAAGTACTATTACTACTACTAATAATAATAATAATAATAAAGTGGCCCCTTATGATCTTACATGAACACACCCCAGCAGAGTACACAGTGTGAACAGTGTGATATAACCCATTCACCGAGTAAGGCAAGGGGCTGCCACGAATGGGGGGTGCCTGGGAGCAGTGTGTGGGGGAGGTACCTTGCTCAAGGGTACATCAATGGTGTCAGTGCAGGGATTCTTATTATTCTTCTTCTTATTATTATTAGTAGTAGAAGTAGTAGTAGTAGTGGTGGTAGTGTTGTTGATGGTGGTGTTGTTTTACTATAATTTTAATTAGTTTTACTCTAACTTGAATTGTATGAGCACTGATAAGAATAAAAAAATACAATGTAAAAAACATTTTGGACGTATTCTGTATTTTAAAAAGTAGAAAATTACTCAAACGTAATTTAGCTAAACGCCTATTGTTATGGAGAAATAGTCTAAACTTAAATAAAATGTGTATATTGAAGTTTAACAGTAAGTGTCACGTCAGTGCCGCATCGCGGCCGCCAGAGTACTAGCTGATGTCTCCTTCACGCCCCCCTTACCACATGCCGGCTTATTAGCTCAGGTGTTTTCCTCTTATGTCATTTTTACTTTGAATTCAGTTTGATAGGTTCTGTTCCCTGAATGGTTTGTGTGTTTTCCACACCTCTGTCATTTATATTTAAACCAGATGATCCCGCAGTCTGCCGGCGTTTGCCCTCAAACTACCTTCACTGTCTCACTAATCTGTTTTAACTCACCAATGAATCATCTCAAAACTACATTCTGCAGGACTATGTGCAACCTCATCAGAGGTACACTCTTTAATTAATACCCACTTGTTTCTGGCATCCATCTGTGCTGAGACTGTAGACTTCAGTGGTCCTCTGGATTTTGAAAGCCTGAAAAACATAATTAGCTACTTAGCTGATTTCCTGTCTTTAGTTAATGTGTTTGCTAGATGTTTGTCTTTTGGCCTATTACAATAAATGGCCACAGTACAGCAACAACCTATAACCAAAGTCAAATAAGCCACAAGTATCCAAGGTTTTCAGGAATCATAATCAACAGTTGCTTCCACGAAGCATATGAACTAGGTGTGTCGAATTAACAGGTTAATTTAGAACAATTAATCACAGAAAAAATAATATGACACGATACATCAGCGCATGGGCGTATCACAAGTGGCAAAAGTGTCCATCCATCCATCCATTATCTACCCCTTAGTCCCACACTTGGGGTCGGGGGGGGCTGGAGCAGGGTACACCCCGGACGGTCGCCAGCACGTCGCAGGGCCACACAACCATACACACTCACATTCACACCTAGGGGCAATTTACTATGCTCAATTCACCTATCCCCAACGGAGGCATGTTTTTGGTGGTGGGAGGAAACCGGAGTCCCCGGAGGAAACCCACGCAGTCACGGGAGAACATGCAAACTCCACACAGAAAGACTGAAATTTCTGATTAAAAAACAATAACGGTTCAAAACAGTATCACTTACGTACAATAAATCTCTCACACACACAAACACTATGTGGTTACTGTGTTATCACTATAGTGGCTAGATATTAAATATATACAGGACAGAATCTAAAATCTGTGGAACAGAACTGATAAACAGCTTTTTTTCATGTGTTGCCACTCTGTAATTTAAGAGTGTTCAGTCTTGCAATGTAGTGCAGCCTTAGACGAGCATAAAATGATGACTGTATAAACTGCCTCTACGCACCTCTAAAGATAATATCTATCTATCTAGCCTCTTCTAATTTAAATAAAATATATATTTTTTTTTATTATTTGTCTTCTTCTCATCATTATCAATGTAATAAACGGACTATAAACTGAGCTTTTTTTGACAGGGTCGCATGAATCAACAGATTCTGCTGTCAGTTTGCACTATGGTAGCATTCTTTGACATGACAGTGGTGGTGTGCGATACTTTAAGATTTGATATCAATCTGATACCAAGTAAATACAGGGCCAGTATCACCGAAACCTATTTCGATACTTTTTAATTATTCAGGAAGATGCCTCATTAAACTGCTAAATCTGAATGAATTTGCATGACCTTTATGTGTTTTTGTGATTTTTCCTTTGGATTATGAATTAGTTAAAGCTCAGGACAGAATTTGGGCAAAATGTTATTACTAACATTACTAATTACTAATTACTAATGTTATTATAAATTAAAATTCTCCACTTCAGTATATTTTTTTCAGGCTTTAAAAAAATAAGTAAAATAACAATTTGTGAAAATACAATAAATAAAGTGCAAATAACAAAAAAAACAAAACAAAAAAGCCTTAAGTTCAAAGATATATTCTCAGTAGGCTCCTAGTTGTCACGTCTGTAGCCCCACTCCGTGACCTCGGGGCATGCATAAAAGCACCATGAACCACAGCCTGTATTCATATTCTCTTTATTTTCTGTAGCAAACACAAAGACAACTACAAAGGCTAAGGTGAGGGTGGACCGACACCTAAGTCGGTCCAAACTAAACTTAAATACCGAAAACCCCAAACCAAGACCCAATAACAAAACACAATCACTTAACGCAAACTCAAAACATCTGATAATAATCAACTAAGAACCCAACCCTTTATAACAAAAGTCCCAACACAAAATCCCCAACAAAACCGTTTCGTGCTGGGACTGGAGAAACACTTAAAAGCATTGACACTAAAGTATTAATCTCATTATACTGGTATCGATCAATATCAGTACCAACGTTGGTATCGATATTATCAATATTTGGATTGATCCACCCAACACTAAAATGCAGCATAATTCATCAGAACACCCGTGCTTGTATGCACCTACATTGTCTTAAACTGCACCTTATAGATGGACTTAGTTCTATCATTGTTCTTGCTGAAGCATTTTTTTCCCTCAGCATATTAGGCCATATTTTTGATTGCTGTGTCCATTACTGCACATGAACAGTGCAGAAACTGTTATTAAATGAAAGAGACGTTGAAAGTCTGTAGTGTTGAATATTCATTCAGTTATATGCCAAAATTCATTAAAATTTTTAAATATTTTTACAACAAACATGTGTGAGTAATATGAATTAATTAATCAGAGAGCTTGAAATTAAACCTATTATTTTTTATAATCGTGTGGCACCCCTAATATAAACATGTATAAATTAATGTGTACTTACTTCTAGTGTATCTGTCTCAGTTGGGAATGGACATGTTCCTCTTGACGTCCTTCAGCAAACTGAAGACAAACTGTCTTTCCAGCTCTTACATCTTAGTAGTTTCAATAGTTTCACTTTTTTGTGTGTGTTTCTAGCCTCAGGGTCGAGAATGTTGTCAAGTTAGGCTGTATTTCTCGGATGCCACTGAAATCTCACCTGTTTTGAATGCTGCTGGGAAATGCACCTGTCATTTCTGAGAATCCAAAAGACCTGGCCTAAAAGGTGCCCTAAGCTCTGTAGTTTTCTCACAAGTCTGCATTGTTTGTTGCCACTTAAATTGTTCAGAATCTGTATATCAAGATGTTTTGGATAAAAGACTGCTGCTGAGTTGATGCTGAGTTATGTTGATGATTATGTGTACCCAGAACTGAACTGCAGAATATGAGGACCACCTCTGCCTGCTGAATTTCTAAGCAGCAGAAGTTCATCATTCAAAAATAAAGCACAGATCACACCTACACACTCAGTTTGGTGCTTACACACCTGTCTGGCCTATTGTTTGCTCAGTCTTCAACTCTAGTCAAGTTCATGAGCATTGTTCTTTTTTCTAATATAGTCTTGAAGAAAATTTCTTCTTCCTTACTGAAAGACTTTCAACATTTTATGCTCTCATTTCCCATCCAGTCCCTGTATCTCACCATTTACCTGTTTTTTTGTTTATTAAGTCACACAGTGACCTATACGTGAATCATTCAAACATAACAAAGTGCCTCTAACTTAAGGCCTGAACCAGTGAAGAAACAGGAGCTGATGATTCCAGATGATCAGGCGATGATCATGTATG
>JBBPCY010034267.1:0-13942 GCA_037974405.1 Brachyalestes nurse | reverse complement strand
ATGCTTAAAACTGCAGAGAGTCATAACATACAGATACAGTAAAAAAACCAAGCAAAATCTTAGCAAAGTAGTCCAGCCTCATAATAATATTGAACAAATGTAAACATCTGCTTCATGTCAATCACTCTTTTTAGGTAATTATCTATCAATACCAATATGATTCTGATAATCACATATCCAACTTCCAGCTGCTCTCTGCTGTGATACAATTTTTCCAAGAGATGTATCACAGTAGAGAGCAGCTGGGCGCAAATCAGCTAAGAAACATGAAATTGGCTTGATTACAAGGATTAGGTCAAAGCATCTACAGATGTTCGTACTTTTACAAATGGTTAAAGGCTACAGTGTGGGGAAAAAAATCTAAAAATAAACATTCCCGAGCTCTACACACCCAAATAAATGCATGGTTTCTTGGTATATATTCTCAAATCTCCTATAAACTTTTCGACTATACCTTAAAGTTAACAAAAGCATAAATAGGTGTAAGAGCTTCCAAAACATCTTCAGTTCTAACACATATGGAACAAGCACAGCCCTGCTGATCCACCTTGCCAAGGTTTTTCTGTCTTGGGAACTATAACCATTTGATGGCTGCACTCAGAATGAATTGTTTGGAACGAAGTGAATGCAGATTTATACAGCTCCTAGAGAGTATGGCTGGGCCTGCTCCAAATGGACAGGAATGAATGCTACAGAACTGCATTACACAGCTTTCCACTTAAAACTTTTACCCTGTGGATTTTTATGAAGCCCAGATGATTTTGATGCACAGCGCTTTTCGAGCCTGCAAAGCTGTACGCATACCTAACAGCTATTAGGGACTAACCTCATGCCACAGTAATACAGCCACCCGCTGAGGCAAAAAATACAGTCATCATTATAATGGTCATTCAGTTTTCTCTGTTTGTCTCCAACCCACAGGGTCAACCCCTTATAAATCACCTATTATGTTTAAAATACATGTACCATCTTATGTTCAAAACACAGACCCCATGATGCAACATGTTCAAAATATAGCATCAGCATATATCATGTTATTTTCAAAATATAATGGAGACAAATCAAAACTTAACCATGTGTGGTCATACATAGATCCCATTCCTGGCCAATTGACCTTATTGAGCATGTTCAGGTCTGGATTAATGTGTGTTAATTTTTTTCACCATGCACCATTCAGTGTTTGTCTTGCTCTAATAATAAACAGCTCAAAGCTGTTTAGAAGAAATTAACATTGCGATGCCTTTTTCGTCATTTCAGGATGCAGGTTTGTTCGCACTAAAGGCAAACATGTGTCACCCACTCACAAATGTGAGCCATCATGCTAGAAAGACTCTGTGCCAAAAAAAATCAGTACTGAGCAATGAGGACTGCAATGTGAGCACTGCCTTGGTATTCATTAACGCGCATGTGTAGTTTGTAATAAATAAAGAAAAATAAATACGTTTCACCATTTTAAAGCAAACATGAGCTATATATAATTATGAGGTTGTCTGGGTCATTTTCCTATCTGGAGACTGTTAGGACATTCAGTCATACTAATAAACAAACTGAACAATCACTAAACCACTCAAACAGTCACTAAACCAATGGGGTACTAAACCAACTGAACAAACACTAAACCAAACAATCACTTAACCAACCAATCACTAAACCAACTGAACAATCGCTAAACCAACTGAACAAATAGTAAACCAACCAGTCACTAAACCAGCCAATCAATAAACCAAACAATCACTCAACCAACCAATTGCTAAACCAAACAAACAATCATTAGACCAACCAACCAATGACTAAACCAAACAATCACTAACCACCAAAACACTCACAAATTACAACAATTAGTAAACCCATAGAACAGTCACTGAACCAAGCATACAATCACTAAGCCATTCAAACAATCACTAAACCAACTAAAAATTTACTAAACCAACCAGACATTCACTAAACCAACAAATAATCAAACCAACCAACCAACCAAACAATCAGTAATGATTCTAAAAGCAGATGAGGAAACGGGTGGCTCAGTGACAGGTGATGAGGGGGGGTCTCAGAGGTGAGTTGGACAGCAGCAGTTTTCAAGCAAATATTTGACTCAGCTTCATATAATCATGAGGTTGTGCGAGTTGTATCCATGTGTGAAGACTAATAAACCACCTGAACAATCACTATACCAATGGAACAATCACTACACCAACTGAACAATTTCTAAACCACCCAAACAATTACTGAACCAACTAAACATTCAGGAATGGTTTTTAAATCAGAAAAGGTGACTCACCATGAGTGACGAGAGGGGGGTCTCAGGGGACAGCAGCAGTGCTTGGGACCTCTTGCTTGTGGCCACAAGCCCAACTCTCATCTCCTACAGGCTTTACCCTGGATAGCTGTCTGTCAAGGGGTAAACACAAAGAGCAACAACGCGTCAAGGGGTGTGTGATCACCGGAAGATCAGTCATCATGCTCAAAATCCTCTTACTAGAAAGCCAAGTGAATTAGAGTCATATGTTAAAGGCAAAGTCTACACAGCTTATGTCTCAGGAGACAATTCAGTTCAATGCAGTATGGCTCTCTGGTGAGGCCAGCTTGAGTGGAAATGGAGGCAGGCAGGCACTGGGGGTTACGTGAACACAGTGTAAAATACACCTACGGATTAATTAACACATGAGGCAAAACATGAACGCATGTCAACACACATGAGACTGAGCTGTGGATGCAGAAATAAGGACAGAGGAGTGAAAGTATACAGAAAAATACAGAAAAAGAAACTGAGCAATTAATGGCAAGAGGAAGAAAGCCCAGGAGAAGCAGGGAAGGAGTAGGAGAAAAAATGTGGGCAGTAATGTGGGAGTAATCAACTAACCAGTAGCCATGATAAAAATATTCAGTTACAGGAAATACTACTTGACATTTGCACATTCATTTATACCAACTGAAAAATACCAATAGATTTTCAAGATTCAACTAAATCTCGAGTCTATAACTCAACACGACCCACAAGTTTCAAAGAAACTTGATTAACAAGCAAGACAACGACCCACAAAGTGTTGCTGTGTGGAATCTAGGGGCAGGCCATTTTCAAAATGGTGCCACAGCAAAAACAGACTTGTGTGAAACAAAGTGTTACATGGTGGCACAACAGTTTTGGTAGTGAGGCAATTGGTTTCTCAACTAAATTGAATGGGTTACAGGTAATGGTGAATTGTAGTATTTCCCTTCAGAAGCAGATGCTAACACGTTTTTACTGCAAACCACTTATCTTTCATTTTTTAAATCAGCCATCTAAAAGCAAAAAGGAAACCACTAAAGCAAAAAGGAAACCCAGGTACAACTCTGTTCTTAAAGTGAATAAAATACAATATACATTAAACACAAGCATCAGCCTGTCAAATTTGAACCAAAATGAAAATTAAACAAGATTTACTCGGAAAGCCCTTCAGTAGTATATTTGTATAACAGAAATAACAAGCAAGAGGAAGCAATAGGGAAGGCATGAGAGAAAAAAACTGCTGCCAAAACTCAGTCAAGGAAACTGGAATGGAAGGGAATAGACTCGGAGCAGTGGCTGGCTGTCAGAACCATTTCCCTCTGCTGTGGCCCCAATCCATTTACTCCGCGCCAGCCCACTCCTTTCTGCATTTTCTCTTTCAGAGCACATCATGACCTGTAGGATGGCTAGTGGTCTGTCAGAGGTTTTGAGGAGCCAGCAGTAGCAAGAGAAGAGGATCTAAACTGCCTTGTTGTGAAGGTAACAGCTTTCCCGTGTACTGTAATTAAAAAGAAGTACTACTACAACCTACAAGTGGCCTGAGTCAGTAACCAGATGGCTTTAGATAGAGTTAGTAAACTGTGGTGTTGTAAAATTCTGTGGTGTACAAGTTAACCACCAGTACAGACAAACATTAAGGCCTTCCACTTTTTTATCATAAAGGATTAATGTTGATGAATGTACTAATATTTATTACAGCTATACACCCAAATTCAGCCCAACCTCAGCTACTGAGATAAGACAATCAACGAACTCTCATACACCCGAGATACACGTTGATCTCAGAATCATATCAGTATTGGTAGATAATAGCCTAAATAATACTGATATTGGACAAATGTTTAGATTAGACTAATGTTTCAGCAGATAAGTGACAATGTTTCAGCAGATAAGTGACAAACTGCAGGAGTTCAGAGTGCCAAGATGACACTGAGCTTCTGAGCTAAAATGATGATCATTTTGCATTTTCCTTTGAGAAGTGTATCCTCAATTTCTACATTTTATAAACTGACATCAGCACTAATACACACGTACATGAAGAGTACTGGAAATTGGCATCAGTGTCTCTCCAGTATGCACTAAAACTAAACACAAAAACAGAAGTGTGGTTCAGTTAACAGTTAAGTTACAGAGGAATTGCTCACCGCAAGTGCGTTTCATGTTGAGTGGGTGTTGAGTGCTGACTGAGTTGAACATATTGTTCGGTACAGGCAGAGTATTAGCTAGAATGCTTTGAGTCAGGGGATGTAAGGGGAAGAGGAAATAGGGAGGCAGGAGAGAGAGAGAGAGAGAGAGAGAGAGAGAAATGGATAGGGAGAAAATGACATGGCTGCATGGGATTTAGAGCACTCAAAGGTGCACAGTGTTATTCTTCCATAAAGAAGAGACTATGTCTGTACCCATTCTTCAGTACTCCGCATCTACACCACAACAATCTGACCAACAAAGCAGGACGCTATTCTTTCTGGATGAGTGTATCACACGGCTCAGATATAGAACAAACAGTATTGCCTGTCAATAGCTACAGAGATAACTGGCATAATAACTAAACAGGCATGAACAACCTTGACAACAAACAATGTGACATACAGCTATTGTGATGGAGGTCCAATCCAGGACTGCTTTGAGGAACAAGTTTAATCTTTGGATGGGAACAAGACTAACCCATTTTACAGTTTGTGTTGTGTGGTACATCCACATCACTATGACTTAACAAGCATCAGACTTTCTTCTTGTCTGTTATCTACATTTTTGAATGTGAAGTATCAGATGTTCAACAGTGAACTATAACAGGTGCATCAAACCATGTTAATTAAGATATTGCACACTGCAAAACCAAGTTCCAATCCTAATTACAAACACCTGGCTCTAGTAATCATAAGTTCAGGATGACCTCTTTGAGATAGATGGGTGTTAGATTTCAGCTGAAACTATGCAAGCGAGGGCACGTCTCCAAAAACCGAGTCGGATCTAAACCTGCAGATCTTCAGCATTTAACAGAAGAGCTGAATTAAAACCCCTACATGAGGGCCAGACTGGATCAAAACACCTGCAAGAGGGCCTGGCTGGACCTAAACATCTACATAAAGGTCAGGCCGGATCTGAACACCTGGATGTCGGCCATGCTGTATCTCAACATCTGCATGATGGCCTTACTGGCCCTAAACCCCTGTATGACAGAGGACGTCCACAAGCTGGGATAGATTTATCTTTGGTGCCTGGTCAGGCACTGCTGTATAGAGGTGGATGCTGGAAACTGTAATGTATAAAACATAGTATTTCCTGTGTTGCCTACTTGATGCCTCTCCATCCTCGTCTTGCTTAACAATTCTAGTCAAAAATGGGGTTTAATTGGTTTTACAAGAGATATTTAGCTGATTGATATTGTGGTACAGTTTGTTTCAGTTGCAGGGCTGTTTGTGTCAGTCGCAGGGCTGTCAGTTGCAGGGCTGTGGTTCACTATTTTTGGGCTTATCATGGTACCCATGGTGTGGCAAAATCCATATCAGGAGACAATGCCAAACTGATGTTCACTTTTATGTCAACGGTTAAGACTGTGCACGAATTGACATTAACCACCGTCAACGACAACACAACTGTTAGGCACATTTGAAATAACTTGTGCAACTTCCAACTGTAGTCAATACCTGTTATAACATTACCATTACAAAATAGCGGTTGTGCTGCCTGTCCCTCCAAGATAGTTGAAGGGAGTGGGCGGATGGATGGAAGGATAGATAGATGGAGAGTTTTTTCACGCTAAGGGCAGCGCTCGACTCCCACACACTCGGGTTGTGTATGGGACTATACAACACATAGGCCAAGGCAATGGGAGCTGCATGACGTATGTATAAGTCACCAGGCACTGCTGCACAAAACTATAAAGGCAAAACAGGAGTGCAACATATTGGCGGACCTAACTAGATTTGGCCAGTTAGAGAGCTAAGAGCGAGGGAGGACGATAAAAAGAATAATGACAATGGGAGGGGCAGGAGAATGAAGAGAAAGAAAAGGGGAAAGCAAATAAAAAGGCTTAGGCAGGCTCAAACTCGCAGGGAGAGCATATGAACCATGGCAGAATCTGAAGGTGTTCCAAACACTTAACACACCTTTTTCGTGCTGCCTCAAGCTCAGAAAAACACACAAACACACTGAAAACAGAAATGCAGGTGTATGTTGTATGAAAGAGGAAATGGATCACAGCATTTAGCCACAATGTACAAGCTAAGATCCTGTCATGTAATATCCCAACTGGTCACGCTCTCACAAAGATAACAGGTGGGTACCGAGAGCCTCTGATGGAGTAAAGAAAATAACTCCAGGGCATTCGGAACAGGGACATTGTGCTGTAAGAATGGCCTCCCTGAAATGGCAGACTCTGTGCGTTTCCTCTATTGGGACAAGCCAAAATGAGGTGTAATGGTATGCAACAATGCAGATAATGAGGGCCAGCAGGCCGAAGGCTCTCAATGGCTGCCTTGTGGCCAGCCATGAATAGGTCCTGTTTCAAGCGCCGAACTTACAAAAGACAGGGACACGTGTCCCAACGCTCTCCCCAGCCAAAACCGAGAGACGGCAGATAATGAGCAAACGCGTCATCCTTGCCCTTCTATTCTTCTTCAGTCTTGTGGTTTGAATTAAAGGCGGCTGCCTTTCTTCCCTCTCCAGACTTTCTTTGTGTCAGGCAGAAGTTTCATTCAAAAAGCTTAACAAAGCTGCAGGTCCTCGGCCAGATAATGTCATTTTGGCCAGAGATATTGAGGGGAAAAAGTAATCAGACAGCCAGATTGTCTTTGGGATAGCATTCATTTCTCGGTTGCAAACACCTTTATCAAAAACCAACAACTGGACAAACCACACTATTTCCAGCAATTCTGCCCATGTGTCAAGCAACTTTTAGCACTGCATGAGTAATCGAAGAATGGATGACCCCGATTCCTCAGAGATAAGATGTGGGGGAGGTTTAGTGCAAGGATGGGAAGGGGTTATTCCATGGATGGGGGATGACTGTAGTCTAGACGAACTCACAAGGCAGAGTTGAGGACGTGGGAGGGAGGGTGAAGAGGAAGGGGGATTCAGGCAAACCATCTGTCCTCGGCATACATAAATCTTGATTACAAGACCACAGGAAAAAAGGGGGGAGTGGTGAATAGTGGGATCCAGTGGCCACATATCCTCTGCTGGATGGTAAGGGGGCCTGACAAAAGATTTGACAAGCTTGTGGTATGACATGCCAATGAACCAATATGGTAACAGTGTTGCCCCAGCTAGGTACATTTGTCACAGCATTGTACATAGGTGTCAGTTTGTTTTAAAAATTCAGAGGGACAATGACAAGTTTGACGTGTTCATACTTGTTTTTTCAGTGACCCATGTACTGCCAATTAATGTAAGAATTGAGGGCAAAATTGTTGTTGCTTGGGAGGGGATTTTTTGTTGCCTAGGGGTCTGTCTCTTCAAATTAATGGGCAAACCCCAGTATTTTGATTTACTGATCAATAAGCATTCGCTATTACATTCAACTAACTAAAGATGTTTATGCTCTTTTTGCTTATAAAGCAGGGCATGGTTAGTATCTACTGTTCAGTGATTCCCCTACCGTTACACAGGCTGTGTGGTCCACCCAGGTAAACTCACATGCTGCCTAACTTGGATGAAACACAATTGTAATTTAACTGGTAGGTTAACAATTGCTTACTAGCATCCTATTTCTTTATATGTTGTGACTTTTTTTATGCCCAACTAAAATATTAATGACACCACATATGCATGACAACACAGTTGGCTTTGAAGGATGTACCACCCTACTGGGAAAAATCTGTTTGTAAGAGAAACTAGCAAATATTTCTGAATTTTTTTTCTCTGTTTACAAAGAACAAACCAGTCTAAAGTACAGAACCAAAAGACTATGAGCTTGATGCAAAAAGTCCATCCAATTTAGCATTCATCTTTCAGCACTTTAGTATTTCAACAGCTGAACACTGCACGTTTAAATATATTTAGACCACAGAAGCACCTGTAAACCATATAATACACAGTCATATTCCCCAACAGTGACAAAATACCAAAAGCATCTCAGAGGCAGCTAGATCCAGAGGGAACATACAGTTCAAGAGAGGACAGAAGAGAGACATCCCCCACCCCCTCTCATCACACTGTTCAGAAGCCAGTGCCCAAAGCTAGTTACATTTGTCATCCTATCATGTAAAAAACAGCCTGCCATTTGTCGCTCAATGATCCAGTCCACACACACACACACACACCGCTATGGCATCATCTCTCATTCGTTTAAAAGCAGCCTGATCTGCCTTTCCTCCACGGCTCCTGCAGCGCTGCAGCTCGAGGGCTTAACGAGGTTAACACCCCAGGCCAGCAGGGCAGAGCGTCAGGCGAGAGACTGGCTGACAGCCTGCTCCCTCAAGCCCCTACAATTGGCCTCTGTTCAGGACCTGTCACTGCCATAGACTGCAGCTTGGCCAAAGAGTGTCGAGGGAAGCTGAAACACCATTGTGTGACTCTGCGATGTTCTTGGAATTTTAAAGTGGACTGTAGATAGAGCCTTGGGGGACTCCAGGATAAAGTGCCCATCATGAGGGTCCCCACTGGGCCGCAACGTCTGGGCAGAGACATGTTTAATCCTGGCATTTCCCAGCGGGAAACATTTGTTCTCAGGTTTAACTCAATGTTCAGCCCTGCCTTTTGTACCCATTTCCAAGGCTCTGTAGTCAAATGATATTGCGATGCATTATTTTGTGTCTACCTGTATAGTGTGATTTGTGACAAACACAAGACCAGAATTCAGGGTTTTACTCAGGTCCATAATCCCATAAGTGTATGGGATTGTATGGTTTACAGATGGTGTAGATAATGTACATATTCACATGTATGCACTGAATTACCAGCATGGAAAAATAGTCTTAAAGCCAGTCATTATAAATTATTGAGATGTCTCTAAGGGGTCTCCCAAATTTTATGTTTGCTGCTAGAAGTGCTTTTCATGGCTGCCAGAAAGGCTGTCATTACACTGTCAGCAGAGCTCAGTTGTTCTGGAGTGTTAATTTGAACAATAACATGAGGCATGCAAAATACACTTCGTTTTGGCAATGAAATGAGTGAGAACGGGAGGCAGGAAGTGAACTTAATTACTGTTAACAATGAAAGCATGTCGATGAAGGGAGGCGTCTGCCCAAGCAAGCAACAACACTTTCCCATACGCTCTTGTGACATATGGCAACTGTCACACGGTGCTGACTTTTAAAAAAATCTGCTATTGGTTTGATCATTTCACTCTTGGACCCGAACTTTGGTCAGATGGCATTATAACTGGTTTGACTGGTGATTTGTGGACCAACCAACCAAGATACGGCAGTGATCCTTTTCAAGTTGCAAAGAGCTAAAACAGGAGTTTTATGAAGAATGGTGCAGTTTCTGAATGATCCTCTTGACTGAGACTCCATAAATGGGATGCCACAGTGCACTTGTAGAAGAGCAACAGCATGAGACTAATTTGCTGGTCGTGGAGCTGGAATGTGCTGGATATGAGCTGGGACAATAGGATAAAAGCCTTCTCTTGAATAGAGACGCAGACAAGACGGCGTTTTAAAATTAGCTTTCCCTAAACCGACCCCCCCTTTCCCAAATTCCCGCTCATTATATCAATTACGCACTGGCGTACCACCCGAGTGGAAAATTGCAATTTCACACCCAGCTCTGTGCCACACTGTAGGGCTTTGCTTTGCCAGTTGTAAGTGTGACAGGGGAGGTTAAAGGTTACCGAAGGAGATCAGAAAGTTGGCAAAGCTTGGGGTATATGTGGCATGACACAGGGTAAAAGGCTAAACATATTACCTTCATATCAAAGGGATTTTGTTCAGAGATAATGGTTTAGTCTAAGGACCAGGCTTACATGTTATAGCAATATTCCTGTTTATATTCCAATGTTCCTATTCCTAAACTCAGATCAGTTATAGGAAGGAATAGCATGAAAACATGAGGCAAATTGATTTTGCTATATTTATCCCCATAGCTACTTTACTGACATATGATCAAGATAGCACTAGCAATTTAAGGGAAGTTGTTTTTGAGGATGAGGCGAGACCAAAGTACTGATCCCCAATCTTTCTGAAAATGGCTTGAGGTGAATCCTGATGAAGGCCCAACATTTGTAGACCATCAGAGCCCAAGCGACTTGATAGGTGCATTTTGTCTCCCTATTTCAAGCACGGTTTTAACAATAAGGCATGGTGGAAAGTAGAGTGAGTACTGAGGTTATAGAGAAAAAGAACATGTCTTATGCCTGTCTAAATGGCTAAAAATGAGAACAGGAACATGTTGCATATCCCATAACTGCTGCTCATCACTGTCTGGGGGCCAAGCTTAGTGCAGGAGAAGAATAAATTAAGGTACGATTCGAGGGTGAACTTCCATCTTTCTATAGTCAGAATCAATAAAACAGTGAACCTGTTATTTATCACATTGCTGAAAACAGTACTGACAACTATGACGTTCAGAACTGCACAATCTATCCAGATGAAATTCTCGTGTGAATACAAACCCCAAACACAGGAGCCCAGAGCTGGTTCTGGGTGCAGACTAAAAGAAAAATGTCTAAGAAACATCACGTGTGCTTTCACTTACTCATAGGCACACTTGGAATAAATTCAAAATCTCTTCCCCCAACTGTTCCAGAGCAATAATAGGAAGACCAGGCAGTGTACGGACATATATCAGTAACCTGGATGTTTGAGGAGATATGCTTTTGTCTTGTTTTCAACTTGCACTTCTAGTGGGTCCCATTATCATGATGAACGAATCTGTGTATCTGGTAATGTCATACTGAACGATAAACAGAACCATCCCAACCATTTGTTTCATAAGTCCAGTCATGGTTCTAAGGCCTAAAACTAACTAGTCACCAAGCAAGAAAAGTTGGACATTAGGAAGAAAGTCTTGTTACAACACGCCAGCAATCATGGAATTGTTGTTCGACCATAGGGATCAAAACAGAAAAATGAGACTGGTGATGACACAAAGATGTATTGCGAAACCCATAATCCATCCTTAGTTTTCTTGAGGGCTGAGTCACCTGGTATTCCTGGCTGAATGCATTGTGATTTATTTGGTCTCAGCCACGCTCTCACAAACATCCATGGCTCTTTGCTGACAGTGATCCTCCGCTATTGTGCCTTTTAGCCTCTGCAGGGTTCGCTCGCTGCAACGTGATACATGCTCTCCTTTGGGTATGTAATCATGAGCTCTCACAGAATATTCAATAAACTTGTTTGGCCTGGCAGCACAAACGAGCCAAAATGGCGGACTCTGCCCTCTGCATTTTAGAAAAGAAGGTCTGTCGAAGCTTTCTGTCTGCCTTTGGTGGCAGGACAAGTTCAGGCATCAGTTTATTTACCTACCACCTGTAGTGCAATTCCAACAGAGCATTTCTCCATTGAATTATATTACCACAGAACCATAACAGCCCCTGAACCATACTGCTTCTGAGTGACAACCCAGTCATCCTGCCACCAGATTTCAGCAAAACGTCAGCGGAATCTAATAGCCCATGAACATTTAAGCAACTTCTGCAATGAGGATATGAGTCATAATGCAAATATTCCCACAAGATCTGACTTGGCAAACCTTGCCTAACCTGCAGAACACAGCCTGAGAGTCATGACATGTGCTGTATCCAACCTTCGCTTTGAAAGGTCATGTCCATGGCAGCGGCCAATTGAGTTTCAGTGTGTTCAGCTCAGCCAGTTCAGCTGAACTGCAAGCTGAAATTCAACACACGCCCAGCCTTCATTGCTGTAGATTGGTCAAATATTTGATTTCATGGGCCTTAGTGAATTGAATCTCCTGAAACAGCAGATGGAACTGATACAGCAACTCACAGCAATGAAAACTACCGACTGTATTTGCTCCTACTGAAACAGAAACAGAAAAGTCGGTAAAACTCACTTGACAGTTATGACCTCAGGACAATTATGTCATCGCCAACTGTATCTAACAAGGGTGTCTATGTCAAGGAAGTTTACAGGAATGGAAATACAAGAAGGTACTCTTCTCAAACTCAATTCTAGAGTGAATGTCCAGTATCAGGCAATATCTAATTAACTGATACTGAAAACCTCTGATAAGTTCTTCAGTTCTAATGTAGATAATATGCAACAGCAAAAGCAATAACAACACTAATCTGTAATTCCCCAGGCTCATGCCTCATTTAAAATTCAGCATTCAGCCATTCATTAGTGTTTTAAGTAATAAATTATAACAAATTATCTTGTTCATTATGAACTCAATCATTATTAATGGATACAATCCTAATAATTCTAATTATATCTAATCATTCTAGGCAAAATTCAGATTTCAGATTGTCCAGTAATGAATATATATATGGTAACTGTGTACTGTACAGTGTACACTGAACTCCCGCAGTGCTAGAATGTAAATACAGATGTTACCCCTGTATAGACTGTACTGTAATTCATGCACAGGCATTTTCTTTGGTTTGTGCTGTCATTTTTCTTTGGCATAAGCAGAGTAAATACAGTAATAAATTCATTTAATTTACAGTAAAAAAAATACAGGGCTTTAAGAAGAACAAAACAAAAAACACAAGAACACTCAAGACACAGGGGAAATTCTGGTCTGCAGCTGCCACAGATGCGTCACAGGGCAGCACCCAATCAGCAGCAAGGAGAAATAACATTCTCGGATTGGCTAAACCTCCCGCCCATGAGTACAGCGGTATTTCACCATCCCAAGACGCACATTCATTTGTGTTCTCTGGACAGTACCAAAAAATGTATACTTATTTTTTTATATGGAAATGTATCTAAATTTACGTTAATAAATACAGGTTGTTTATGTTTGGGTGCAGGGCTTAGCAACCCAGAACGAGAGGTGTGGCGGACGTCACAAAAGCAAAAAAATGCAGAGGATACCTGCAGTTTCTGCGTTAGTGCGGGGGTTTCAGAGAACAATTATTAGTTTGGTTCTCAGAAAAAATCCGCGATGGACTCAAACCACAACTACGTAAATATATATATAGAGAGAGAACACTTGAGACACTCCACGAGGGAAATTCTGGACTGCAGCTGCCAGAGATGTGTCACAGGGCAGCAGCCGATCAGCAGCAATGGAGAAATAAATAACATTCTCAGATTGGCTACTTTCTAACCTCCTGCCTCTGAGTACAGGTCACTGTGACGTCCGGGCCTCACGCACCACACCCCTCATCCTTGTGCTGGTTGTTTATGTTGGGGTGCGACGCTGAGCATTGGAGGCTCATTTCATTCAGGTGTCTGATTGCCTCGCTAAACCCCACACCAAAACATAAACAACCAGCACAAGGACGAGGGGCGTGGCGGATGAGGCCTGGACATCACGAAATGAAAAAAATAGCGGGGAATATATGTTTATTCGTTCGGTTCTCAGAAAAAAATCTGCGAAAGCTTGAAGCCGCAGCTGCTGAACCACATATAAGCAGGGGTTTACTGTGTATAGGCGCCATTTTGTTTAGAGACACACATATATATATATATATATTAGAGCTGTAACGACACACCAAACCCACGATTCGGTTCGTTTCGCGATTTTTGACTCTAATGGCAAATAAGACCCACCCGTGAAACATTTTTCTGCGTACTGTGATAGGGTAGTTCTCCGCTTCGAAAT
>JBBPCY010034256.1:0-13942 GCA_037974405.1 Brachyalestes nurse | reverse complement strand
TGTAGTTTTTATCATTGTGAAATTAGATAAGCAGAGGTGTTTTAATCAGTAGGCTCCAGTTAATTAGATATTCAGAGGGACGTTCAAGGCCTTAGGTCCGGGGTCTCCAGCCTTTTTTCTCTAAGAGCTTTGACAAAATGAAGAGCTACTGTACAGCTATTTTACATCAGCACTTATCTGTTACTGATAGTAGATCAGCGTTTCTCAAACTATGGGCCGCGGACGGGCGCCGGTCCCTGAGAGGGTTCCTGCCGTTTCAGCGTTCTAGACTGTTCAGCGTTCCCGCCCTCTGTCTCATTCACCCCAAACTTTTCTCGAACCCACACGCGTTACGGGAGCTATCAGTAAATCACGGCGTGTTCAAAGCAAGCGATTCTGGATTCTTTCTTTCGGAAGCGTCCATCAAAGGATGCCCACTTCCAGGATGAGCCAGAGGCAAAAAAGCATCGCCCATTTACTCAAAATACAACATTTCATACATTAAATTCGATTTTATTTCTAGCGATAGTTCCCCCCCGAAACAAATCTATGTCATCTGCCAAGCTATGCCAAGTAATGAGGCTAAGAAACCATCGAAATTACGCCGGCATTTAGAAACAAAACATGCACATCTAAAAGATAAATCAGATGACAGATGAAAACGCGATGAATTGGCCACTCAAACCTGAAAAGTAATTTAACAGACAATGGAAAAAACTTACAAAGGCCTCGTACATTCTGTCCCATCACATAGCCAGATGTCAGGAGCCATTCACGATTGGGGAGAAGCTCCATTGCCTGGAGTGCCTGCTCTGAGGTGTTGGGTCCGGCTGCTGCAGGTAAAGGAGATCCAATGCAAATCATAGAGAGGGAAAAAGCATCTGACTGGTTTGCCATTCGATTAGACGAGAGCACTGACATTTCAAACCTGGCCGTGCTTCTGGTCTACATTAGATATGTTCATGAAGGCCGGTTTCATGAGGATTTCTTGTTCTGTAAGGAGCTGCTCTTGCACTCCGAGGCTTGTTGGCTGTCGCGGGGTAAAGTGGTGAGCAGAGTACACTAGTCGAGACGTGAGATTGAGGTCTTTTTGACAGATAAACACTCCAGTCTTGCCGATCACCTGCAAGATCAGTCCTGGTTTATTAAGGTAACCTCTCTGACATCCTGGACCATTTCAGCACGATGAACCTGTAAATCCAGGGCAGAGCATGTGACATTTTTCATGTTCGGCTGTCTGTCATCTCCGGCTGATGAGGGTGTGGATCTGGGGGAGGTGCCAGCAGTGATCGCGTAACTCCTTACAGAAACACTGAATCATTCCGATTCGTGCTTCCCTTCAAAATCCCATCTCATGGAAAAGCAATGGGTACGAGACCCGTTCGCCAATCCGGAGATGAGTGATCTGCTATCTGTGGTCCAGGACAAACCTTTGGAGCTCTCGTGCAACGCTGGGTTACAGTCGAGCTTCTGGCTGCCATGCTATGAGGTATATCCCCACATGAGTGAGATGGCAGTTAAAACAATTTTGCCCTTCCCCTCCACGTATCTGTGTGAGAACGTTTTTTTCTCAATTGACAGCCATGAAAACAGAAACAGGCTGAACTCCGAGTGGCTCTGTCAGTGTGCCTTCCTCGCCTCGACCAGGTAGCGGCGAGAAAGCAGGCAGACCCATCACATTAAAATGTTGATTTAAATTTTTTGGTGCCAAATAATCCCTGTTATAAAAAGAACAAACAAAAAAAGTGTCTTGGTTCTTATATATAGGCACAGGTGCATCATCATAATGATAATAATAATAATAATAATAATAATAACAACACGCTGTAGTAGATGTTACATCCTTTATCATACTCACTCACAGTGCAGCACAAACACACTAAAATGTCTAAATTTGTGGAGAGAACAATATTTTAACTAGGCCTATAACTTCAGTGGCCCCTTTATTTTCCAAAGCTATGTGAAATCTGATGAGCACGACTGACATCAACTCTCACCAGAGAGCTGTAGAACTGGGATATAGTCATTTTATAGCTACCAGACAGGAGGTTTACACAAATCTGTTATAATGCATTTGATTTGACCCTTTGGAGAGGATGCAGTTGGGGACCTAGGCCTAGTTTAGTTTTTATGGGTAAGCCTGATTAAATTAGTTTACCAAGGGAAATATAACCCTAGTCCTTACCTTCCCATAACCACACACTCAAAAAACTAATAATGAATCAATCATTTATTTTCTAGAGTCCACCCAAATAAAACGGCATGCATGGAGAAGGAGTGTGAACGGGCCGAGAGGAGATTCTACCTCTGGATGATGAAGACCAGGCTGGACAAACCAGTGTGTTGCAGTATTTCAGGGGGAACACACACACATCATATCTCAGGACCGTTTCCATGAACTCATTCTTAACTTCATAGTTCAAGGAATGCACCCTAACCTGAATATAAACAATTATTTGGTGAAATTCTGCCCTCAAGGCATTTGATGTCAAGTCAGCTTTTATTTAAGTCTCGATGCTTCACATAATGCATGTCCACACTGTGTTAAATCATGGGCTGTTCTTTAATAAATGTTTTAACCAGAGTGTCTGACTGTCATTTTCCACTGATCTGACTACTTTTGCCACATTTGTGTAACTGAGCTTGCTATATTTCTATGGGTGGTAGCTTTGTGCAGTGAAACTTAATTTATTGTTGAGTAACTGATAGCTTAGCTCACTTTACAAGTAGCTTACCCAACACTAAGTGTTACCACAAACCTTTGTGGTCAGCAGAAGACTGATCTCAGCCTTTTTTTTTTGCTCCTGTGTCAGGCTTTCACAATAAAATCAGAGAATTTGGAACTTTGTTGGGTGATTCTCACAAAGTCTTGGTTTCAAACACAAACAAATGTACTTTTTAAGCATTAGAGCCAAGGTCTGAAGTGTCATTTTGTCATTTTGCAGAATATTAAAAACACTATTTTAACACGTTGCCCAAAACTTTAAAAATTAAGTCATGCTCAGTTACATAAAACTGATATAAAGTGTATTAAATTTCCATTGTTGGTCAAAAAGTGGACAGCACAAAGGTAAGAACAGCAAAACAAAGACAGGCTGACAGTGATGTAGTGAAGTGAGTCTTTTATTTTCCTGCCGTCGGAGGCATGAATGTGGTATGAATGCAAATGATTGAAATGATACAGGAAAGCTCAGCATGTCCACTGTGGAAAGATGACAGGCTTTAGCTGTGAACCACCCCCCAACGTCTGGGGCAGCTGGTGGCCTAGTGGTTAAGGCGTTCGCCCTACAATCAGAAAGTTGTGGGTTCTGGCTGTTAAATGTGTTAAATATTGAGGTTACATTTCATTCCGTTCATGCTGTACTGTGTCACTTTCACTTTACAATCTCACCACACACACACTAGCCTGTACTGTGTCCCTCTGGACGATGTTTTTCTGACCCCAGGCTTCTTTATCTTCAGTCCAGTTTTTATGTTTTCAGTTTTCATGTGTTTCTCTGTGACTCTTGGCTGGCCAATGAGGCCTTAGTGTACAGAACTGAGGCTTGAACAGGCTGCGACCTCAGACAGAAATCTTCAGTGAAGATCTGCCATAGTGTCAGTTAAGGCTCTCTTATGGAATATCTGTCCCTTCTTCTGGAGCTCTCCGAATTTCGCATTAATAAATACATTAATAAATTGTGCTAACAAGTGTGTGCATGAATTTTCTTTAGGTTGATCTCTTTGGACCTTTTTGTGTACCACAACTTTGACCTAAATTTTGAAAGTGTTTTGTTTTTTCTGTTCCTGTTTTTCAGTGATTTTTGGGTAATGTCTCTGTTCTTGTGTCTCTAGAGATTTCTCTCTTCTTTTAGAGAGTTGGGGGGGGGGGGGTATTTACCTGACGAAGTGAGAATGGCTCGTCTTCTTGAAGATGTTAAATAATTAAATTTTGAAGTGTATCGTCCTCACTTGCCGAGATTATGTTTCATACAGCTTTCTTTCTTTTTTCTTATAGCTTTTTATGTTTTCCTGCCACTCTTTTTTCTTTTCATGTTAATTCTTTCTCAGTTCTGATATCTGGAAATACAGTGGATGCAAGATATGAACTGTAGTAGAGGCTAAACGGCTAAATGCTCTCTCTTTGGGAGAAATGAACAGGAGAAATGCTCCACCTTGTGGGGAAAGTGCTGATGTTTTTTACACAAAAATAAGACATCAGCAGTTAGTAAATAACATTAAAATGAATGATTTATGAGAAAAGCATCAGGATAGTGAAATAGAAGCCATTAAAAATTGTATCGTTTAGGACAGGGGGCTTGTCGGTGAGCCGTTACACTGCAGAGTCCTTTGTCGCCCAGACTGCTAGGAACCCGAAAAGTGGTCAGGGATTCCGCCCTGGATCCTTCCCTTATTGAGAAGCACTTCGGTCTGGATCCTGGATTACTGTGGAATGGCATGAAAGGGTGGCAAAGGGAAAAAAGGAACATTTTCCTTAAGCACCATTTGAATGATGACCACTTGGTCCAAAGAGTTCTCTCTGCCCCCAGAACAAATTTAAATTGTCAATTTAAGCCTTTTTGGTTGCATGTGATTGTGCCAAAGGAGAGTCTGAAACCTTATTACTTGAGTTGCCTAGCAACAGTCCACTGATAAATACTGATGTTAATAGCAGTTAAATAAGGTTTAGTGAAATTCCTCTTTACTAATTCCATTGTCTCTCTCTGTTCAAATCATTCTTGCGACTGAATTGTTGGGTGGTGTGAAATTAGTTAGACCGACAATAGCAGCTGCACTATTGGCATAGCATCGCGTTAGCATAGCCTTCTGATGGTGGAGTCATCCACTAAGGGTGTCCTCAGGCAGGGGGTCTCTTGTTCAGCCTTCTCTCGGTCTGGGTACTGTTCTGCTACTCCATGGGCCTTGTTCTGGCAACTGCCTGATCTGGCACTATCACACCAGGGTGTTCCGGTCCAGTTAACTTCTTGTCATCATTAAGTAGCATTAGCGGCTCAAATCTATTTGTGAAACACAAGGAACAGCGTCGATTAGCATAACTCCCATTAGTGGGGTTAGCATCATGGGCTAGCCAGATAGCAGCATTAGCTTTCTGTGTGAAGACTGCTGTTGTGAGATCAAGATTATAATTATTTCGCATTGATGCAGCTGCATGGTAGCGCTTGGGCTTCACTCCCTGCCTGATCCACTGGATGGAGGTCCCGTTAGACTCAGTCTGCTTTCATTGCTCTGTTGCACTGTTCCTAGCTAGCGCTTCTAGCTGTGAAAAAAATTAAACACTGACAGTTTCCATTGAATTAAAGGTTAGTTAAAAGTAAAAATGTGCATAAATTGGCAGCTCAAAAATAGCTGCAGTGAGTTCTTACCTCACACCATCAGTGACACATCATTAACACACAGCCACACACACACATATATATAAATTACTAAACCATCCGGTCTGTGGTGAAGATCTCTGGGCAGATGGGTTAGAACATGTGTATGTGAGGTTTGTGTATGTCTGCACAGCTTTACGAATTTCCACAAGAAAATGTTTCGTGTTTTTGCATGACTGCTATAAAACCAGTCTTTGGAAACACCTTTTCAAAAAATAAAAATGCTTCTACCACCAGTCGACCACTGATCAGCCGATCACAAAGTTATATACAAGTGCACAACTGCTGATAATAATGGATGTCTTGACAAATTCTGCACGAGTTCGAACAAGTCACATTACTTTATAGAGATATTGACTTTTCTAAACAAAAACAAAAAAAAACCCAAAACAAAAACATAACTAACAACAGTATTAAAAAAGATCTCCTAAAAGTCTAAAGAACCTCTTTCAGGACAAGATCCAGACTGTCCCCATTGTCCAGTGTCCTTTAACTTTCACATTAGACACTTTTTTATGATCATTTTTATGTTCACACACCCAGCTGGTCTGCAGCGGTGACATTAGCAGGCTAGTTTGCTGAGTCACTGCGCTACATGCTACATGCTAATATAAACTGCACTCTGACAGGAATTTTCAGACATAAACACACAAATTGTAGAACAATAGGACTCACATCGAACAGACTGCACATTCACACGGATTCCATCAGAGGTTGAAGAAATTAGAAAGTAAAAACAGTTTTCTTGCCAGTTTTGGTTCCTTGGCTGCTTTAAATGGAAGGCATAGATAAATATATCTATTTGAGTATCTATCTATCTATCTATCTATCTATCTATCTATCTATCTTTTCACTCCTTATAAATGTATGTGTCTGTTTGCTTTTTCTGTGTTTTATAACATAATTTTGTCACATGTATAAATATGTACACCAAACACAAAACCTTTATTTTTTCTTTCTTCTTTTGAGGTTAGTATTAGCAGTTGTATTATACTGTATTATAATGAAATTAAAATAAAAAGTTAGTGTGCAGTGTCCTTAATAATTTGAGTAAGCGGAACTTCTAATAACAAGTTAATAAACTGAATATACTAAACGTCATGTATATACTCTATGGATGCAAGAACAAAGGTGCCTTTTGTGTTAGATGTATTAATATTCTCTCTCTCTCTCTTTCTCTCGTTCTCTGTCTCTCTCTTTCTCTCGTTCTCTGTCTCTCTCTTTCTCTCATTCTCTCTCTAAGGGGTAAAAATTCCTTATTACTCAGTTTCTAATCATCTCTTGCTTTGAGCTCAGAAGGCTGCATGGGAGCCAAGACACTTCTGTGTGAGTATGTGGGTCTAAACTGCTTTAGGCTGAGTACATTTACATTTACGGCATTTTTCAGATTCTGTCTGTATGGAGCGTCTGTATCAGTCAGTCGCTCTGTCCGGTCAGTTATGACTTGCTAAAGGCTGCAGATTCAGTTTCCTTCCTGACACACACTTCTGCCAGGAAGGAAATTGTGGTGGGGATTGTGGTGAGAGGAGCAGATAGAACCAGGAAACAGCAGGTATTATAAGTCACACACAAACACAAACACACACACTTCATCATACATGCATTGATCTCCTTGGTTTGAAGCATCATGTGCAGGTGAGAGCTGAAACACATTTTAACACTCAACTTTAAACTCAAAAGCTTCAACAACAGAAAAAACACTGATGTTAAAATGTAATATAATTAAATAATTAAGTAGATTTTGTGTTTTCTATCTCTCTTTTTATCTATCTATCTATCTATCTATCTATATATCTTTTTATCTATCTATCTCTCAAAGCAAAAAACTTTTAAATAATGAAAAAAATCCAAATAATTGGCTTGGAGGGTTCTCTCCAGAATAGCAGAGGGTGCCAGCAAAGTGCTTTCTGGAGCAGCAGAGGATGGTAAAGAAACTTACTATAGACCATTTCTGTCAATTTTAGAGAAGGCTGTGGCCAAATAGTGCACTGTTAGAGCGGGGACACAATTTTAATGATAAGTTTAAGTTTTGCTGGAAAAAGCACTCTACTGAAACCGCTCTTACAGGGATTTCCAGTGATCTTAATGTCCTTACTTCACTGTCTTGTGGTGTTCCACAGGGCTCCATTCTGGGGCCCCTGTCATTCTCTTTCTTTTTGCCACCCTTGGAAAAGATTTAACGTTGTACATCCTTTAACTGCAGATGATGTGCAGTGCTCCTTCTCATTTAGACATAGTGAGGTTAGTTAGACTCATGGATTGTCTTAAAGCTGTTAGAGACTGGATTGAAGCTTGATGTTGATCAGACCAATTTTCTAATTGCTGCTCTAATGATTGCCCCTCATGATCAACAAAGTTTTAGGTCTTTGTCCTCCACTATCTACTCACCCTGCATAAGCTAAGGGTTATAACTGATCAGTTACATGTTGAGCAGCTGCCAAGATCTTGTTTTTTAGGAAAACTGAGATCATTCCAAATGTGAACCTAGAGATGCTTACACATCCCTCCATTCCATCTCGAATTGTCTTTTGTATTTTCTCCTATCTTTTGTATTTTCTCCTGATCGTCTGCAGGCTGTTCAGAATCCTACTGCAGGACCGCATACTACGTTAAACTGACAGTCTCATAATAACCCTACACTCATCTCTTCACTGGCTCCTTGTTTCAGTTTAAAATTTGCACTTTTACCAACACCAAAACTTAAACTTATAAAATGTTGACATTTTAATAAAATCAATAGTCAGAATGTGTTGTACTTTAAAAGTGATAAGAATGTAAAACAGGCCATTTGATGAGCACCTTTTAGTGTCTTATTTACTGCATTGCAAACTATTCTGTCTAAATTATTACAGAATAAAATAAAACTTGCATGCGATAATTTTCTTTTTACATTTAGAATACACCACATCCTTATTAGGCTCTTGTCTTTAAGGCGGTGAGTGGGATCCGCCCACTGAGGTAGCCTTAAAGTCTGGATCATGAGATTACTTAAACTCACACACATAGACAGACACACACATAACCTGAGGGCTCCAGGAGATCACACACAGGTAAAAGTTCTAACAAGTGGATAAATTCAAATATTTGTACTAAAGAAAAGTTCTAATATTAAATAAGCACAGAATGTCTGAGAGAGTAGAACATTTAGGTCTCCAGAACTTTAAAACTAAGTCAGGGATTCCTGCTTCTTCGGAGTGAGATCTTCAGGTAGGTGGAGAAAGAATCAGATCTGTGTGTGTATCAGATCTAAGTGTGTATCTTATGGTCCAATGCTTAAACCAGTCTTTTAAACCAGAGCTACGTTTATTAGCATGTAGAACTCTTGTTCTGAAACCAGCTCATTCACCATCCACTTCTGTTTAACCACCACACCCTTTTGTACATTACAGGATGAAGGCTTTACTCGCTGTCGCCGCTCTTGTGACCGTGGCCAGTGCAGCCAGTTTGTCTAAAGAGAACCTGGAGTTCCATGCATGGAAACTGAAGTTTGGTGAGAAAGTTTCATAAATCCCAAATCAGTCCCTGCAGTGGCAAATTCACCAGCTGATAAACCCCTGCCTGAGTGCATCGGTCATGTAGTCTTCCATCGCCTGGGTTTCCACCTCAGACAATGGATGGATCCGGGAGGGTGTAGTACCAGGCATTGAGACCCGTCCTGTATACTATTGTGAAGCCACTGTCACCGCAGAGTGTGTGTATTTGGTACATTTTCTTCCAATGGAACAAGAAATTAGGAGGCAGTTTTTAAGTATTTAAGACTGATGTCTCCTTAAACATGATCTCCGTCTCCTCACCACAGTCTGATATACGTCTTATTAATTAAACACTGGTGTCAGTTTGGTACGTGGTATCGGCTGATACCCAAATCCAAGGTATTGGTATAGAAAGTGTAAAAGTGTAAAATCAGTGCATTACTAATTCTGAACACTGCAGGGAGTGAGAGAGAAAAATGTGTGTCCTTGTCTCAGGTAAGAATTACGGTTCAGCAGAAGAAGAGTCTCAGCGTAAGATGATCTGGCTGGACAATCTTAAACTGGTCCTGGAGCACAACCTGCTGGCCGACCAGGGACTCAAGAGCTACAGACTCGGCATGAACCAGTTTGCAGACATGGTGAGGACACACACACACACACATCACTGTTTGTAAACCCTGTCTGTAGTTTACTAACCGACTAGTTAACCTCAGCTACACTGAGCCTCAGTCAGTGTTCTGGAACACACTGCCTGCTTCATGGAGACAAATATTATATACATTTGTACTTCATATTCATTTCAGGGCTAATTTGTGAAAAACCCTCAACCGAACTGTAGATGGCACCCACTGTGATGCTCTAGGTGAATTAAGTTTCAGCTTTTTTGCATGAAGGGATCAGTCATGGGCCTGTTTAAGGTCTCTGGGTGGTCTGATCAAATGTGGATGGAGTGTGATATGTCTCAGGGAAGCACTGTATTCCAGTCCCTCAGATCACCTACGAAGATTACCTGCTCGAGGCATGCAAGCCCAGTGTGCTTAAACCCCTAGTTTCACGCTGCCAGTACTCTCTTGTGCTCCAGAGCATCCAACCAGTGCCTGTATTGACATTTTTTGCGGTTATATTGCAGGGAGCTTATGTATTTATGAAGTAATATTTCTTACTGTTCACACCCCTGAAAATAAACAAAGTAGCTTCAGCATATTCCACAGTTATGTGCATGCTGAGTAATCACAGTGTAACCATTTGTGTTATTTTGATGTGAAATAAATGTTTTGACAGCAGTCTGTAAAGCTTGTCTTTCACAACTGTAACTTCACAACTGTAGCTACAAATGAAGTGTTTAACCCTCCTGTCTCCGTCTCCAACAGAGCAACCAGGAATACCAGGCCATGACCGGAAGCTGTCTGAGATCCTTCAACACGACCAAGACTTACAATGAAACTCCATTCTTTCAACCAGATGGGGGCCCTGCTGTGCCTAGGACTGTGGATTGGAGGAAGAAGGGCTACGTGACGGCAGTTAAGAACCAAATCACATGTAGTTCCTGCTGGGCCTTCAGTGCGGTGAGTCACAGCAGGACAAAGAGAAAGAAAGAGACAGAAAGAGAAAGGACAACTTGTATGTCAGAGATGGTCCATGTTTCATAGCGTGATGAACTCCAGAGTTCTTAGGAGTGTTTTTGGACAGTATTTATTAGTTAATCCTTTTTTAACTGCAACATTACCTCAAACACTGCACAGAAAAGTGTTCCTGTCCTACATGTTCAGTACCATCTGATGGTACATTTTAAGGTCACCGTTGTAGGTCACAGATGTTTGTTGCCAACCTTTAATGTTAACATTTAACACTGAAACTTTTTCATGTGTGCCTTAAGGGTTCACAACATTAAATGTCCATGTTTTTACATGTTCATGTAGAAATTTTCATAAAAGGACTTTGTGAGAATTGTACACGTTTTGATAACGGGAGCACTTGCTTTATTCTAAATATAAACGCTTGTGTATCAGTGAGTCACATCACCTTGTGTCTGCATTCACTATCCATTTAATCTCTGTGTAATATCAGTGCTCTGTGTAGTTTTTATGTACAGATTGTAGTTTATCTGTTAGTTCCCCTTTATCAGTGGTCAGGACGCCCTTGATTATAATTCCTAGCACAGCAGTGACACTGACATGGTAACATGTGTGTGTGTGTGTGTGTGTGAGTGAGTGAGAAAGAGAGAGTTGCTGAGAACCAACCATAACATTTATATTTCCCTTTCTCTCCATTTCCCCTCTGTTTGTGTTCTCTCTCAGACGGGAGCCCTAGAAGGTCAGACATTCAAGAAGACGGGGAAGTTGGTCTCCCTCAGTGAGCAACAGCTGGTCGACTGCTCCTCCAAATTTGGAGAAAATGGCTGTGAAGGAGGATCACCAGCAAATGCCTTTAGGTATATCAAGACCCGTGGAGGCCTGCAGGCGGAGGACGCTTATCCCTATGAAAACAAGGTGAGTGTACTGTAATTACTATTGGCTAGAGAGTAGGGAGAACTAATTAAATCATCTCAGGGACCAAAGATAAAATATTAAAAATTTTAATTAATTTTAAACACTTATTTAACCTAGAAAGAAAAAGTACATGATGTGGTAAACCACTGGTCTCCAGGTCTGTCCAAATCCTATTGCAGAGCCGCAAGCTTCTCCAAGATGTTTTCCAACTTGCGGTCCATAACCACAGTCTGACTGCTAACAGCTACGTTCACCACTGTTTCAATCCAGCCGGTCAGCCTCCTGGGGTTTGGAGCAGCAGTGACCGCTTTCTTCAGTCATCGATAACCCAGGGCCCCGCTTAATCCAATCAGCAGAAACCCAGTTATCAAGGTTCAGAATAGACAGATATCTTTTATCTATTCATCCTCCAGTGAAAGAGCTGCCAGGCACACGGCGCGCTACTTACCCCACCCGTCCATCATGTATCCAGCTGCTGACGTTCCTGCAGGACAGTTGGGTTCCCCCAAACCCAGGCTTCTCAGTGAGAAGATGGTGTCAATAGCGTTTAGAGACCAGTTGATCAAATCCATAATTTCCGTAGTTTGGAGGGCAGGGCAAAGAGAGTCTCAGACAGGACAAGAGAAGAGGAGCCAGTAGGCGAGATAGGGGAGGGATAGGAGGAAGATGTGACCGCCTTCATCGAGAGCCAAAGCAAACTCTTAGCAAACTTTAGCTTTTAATCTAGGGATTGTGCAAGTTTTCCCTCAAGCTTTTCCCTAGCGCACATTCTGCAAAGAGAAAGGAGCGTTTTTTTCTGTTTGAAAACACACACAGCACACTATCACACGCACCAAACTCCTGTCTCTTTCCTTCCCTTGTGTTTGCTTGAGGGTGTTTTTTTGTTTCTCCCGTAGACAAATTGGCCAGTTTAACTCCTGGCAGTTTTAGTTTTAGATTGTATTTCTTATTCTTATGTTAATATGCCATCTGAAGCATTCACCTTCAGTTCCTTCAGTTCCTGGTGCAATGAATAAACGCAGCAGCCAGATGCTCCTGCTTGCTGCGGGATTGAATCTCAGTCGTGGCAAGTGTAACTCTTCTCATCCACCTTGGTGGCGCAGCAAGTAAACATGGCAGCCGAACGGTTCAGCTGCTGTGCTCAAGTCTTGCTCATTGTGTGATTTAATTTAGACTGCGGTGAGTTAGAATTGAGCTTCATTCACCATGGATTCGTGGCCTCAGTGATTCAGCTGCCTCTTACCATACTCTGGATTCAGGTTCATGATATTGGTCAGCACCCTGATTTAAAGAGAGCTTCCCCATTACACATAAAGTGTCCTAAACCACATCCACACGTCTGATCCACCTTAATAAAGAAGTTCAGTTCATTTTCACAGCTCCCAGTAAGTCATACTGTGTCCTGAACCACCTCCATTAGCCTGATCACCTTAATGAAGAGCTGGATGTGGTTTTAGAGTCCATAGAAGTTTTGGGTTTGTGTTTACAGTAAAATATTTGGGTGACTACTGACTTCTAGCAATGTTAGACTAGTAGCCCCAGTTCTGATCTACAAAAGGTAAATTCGGACTCTTCACAAACACATCACATCTGGATTTGGTGCTAATTTGTGAGAATTATATTTTTTGTGTTCAAATTGGATATCTAATGTTTGTAAGACATTCCAATCAAATTCATTATTTTGTAAGGTACAGACACAGTTGTGGAGAAGCCCATCAACTCACAACAGGCTCAGGGCTCAGCAAGTCTCTCTGTGATTTTAAATACAGATTAAATTTATCTGCTATGGAGATTTATTCTCCTTCACACAAGCTCAGGTGCTGAACATCAATTGTAGCATTTAAATTTAAATGTGATATAAAGAAACAGAAGTCAAATTAGTTGATGGTGTTTGTTGGAGGGTTGGCCTGGTGTGTATGAGTCAGCAAACCAGAAGGTTCCCCATCCTGCAACATTGTATTTCTCCTCAGGAGGGGAAGTGCAGGTTTATTCGAAAGAAAGTTGTTGCTACCTGTTGTGGCTATAAGGATGTAGCAAATGGAAACGAGCACGCCCTGCAGGAAGTCGTGGCTTCAGTTGGACCCGTTTCTGCATCCATAGATTCCAGCCGTGTCACCTTCCGGCTCTATACCTCAGGTAACCCTTAAAACGATTTCTGCCTTCCTAATTTCCACATGTTACTGGTGACTCCTCAGTCAGAAACAGAAAACAGTCCTGTTTCACCTGTTAACACAGTCTGTGTCCACTGAGATCATACAAAATGTACTGCACACTCCACAGATTCACGACAAAAGCGAACACCCTTACAGACTTAAACTTAAAATGGTTGCGTTACCACACACACACAGTGCTGTTAAACCGGCTATTTATGAATATCAATGATACACACAGAAGCTTCAGTTCTGAAAGATCTGCTATGGAAGATTCCACACACAGATAACAGCCCCAACAGGTCTGTCCATAATCACCCCAGTGGTCCTGAACAGTGTTGGGCAGTAACGCGTTACTGTAATTTGATTCTTTATTTAGTAACGCAGTAATCTAATTTAAATATGGGTAATTAGATTACCGTTACAATTCAAGTAACGTTGCGTTACTAATAAAATCAAGTTCACAGTAAACTGTCAGC